>CM024763.1:120225974-120349483 GCA_014218235.1 Colocasia esculenta | reverse complement strand
ACACTTGATTACTGACTTGTGGTCTCTGTTGTACCAGTCACCAATGAAAATTGTGATGTCTCCAACAGAAAACGATGACCCCTGTATCCTCCTTGTCCCATTCAAATACATCAGCTTCCCAATACACTGGGCAATCTGAAGAACTGGACTGATTTGTGTGCACCAAACTCTTCCACTTGTTGCATTCTTTGTGGGATTGAACATTTTTCTAATGGCTTTCTTAGTTACTAATGGATGGTTGATGTTGTTCTTCAGTAGGATTGATGGGAGTGACATATCTGGGAAGATACCCAGCTTTATAGGCAATTGGCAAAAACTAAAAAGGCTGTTAGTACATAATCCGATTGGCTCCATTTGCATGCTTTTTCCATCCTGTTTCTTTTTCTGCAGAAATTAGATTCCTGTAGTTGTTTAATGTGGGGTTATAAATATTTTTTTAAATGCCATAGAGACATGCAAGGCACATCTATTGACCTGTAGTTGTTTTGGTGCTGCGAGCAGCTTCTGCTGATCGATTGACCTTTGCCATTCATTTGACAATCTGAATGTGAGAAATGCCTCCTGCACATCCTGCGAACATGAGATCCTTGCAGGACTGTTTGTGCTGGATCCAATGATGCTGGATTTTACACTCTCTACTTCAGATTCTGCTGATCTTTCTGTGCTTGCTAGTTGAAGGATTTAATGTGTGCGAACCCGCATCTGCTCTTTTCACCTTCTCGATTTTCCTGTCCTTCACATTGTCTATTGGTGCGCATGAGGTGGAAAAATGCTGATCCCATTTTTGAGCAGAACGTGTTTCACTTTGTTATAATGTAATGGCTACAAGTTGGTCTCCACTTGCAAAACTGTTTGCTATTGTGCGATATTTCTAAAATTTTTGGTGTGAGCTCTCCCTTATTTAACTAGTAGATTATGCTACAAGAACTACTCGTGATATTTCCAGCATCAGATGGCCTTTTGGTGGAGATATACTTCAGATTAGTGCTATTGTGAATGTGATGTTCTTCCTCCGTTTTTACTATCTAAAACAAGTCAGACAATGACTACATCAGGAATCCCTCAATAAGAGATTAGCCATATTGCATTAAATGCTCTAACATATACGCATAATGACATTTGAAGGTTAAAAAGTTCATTTGAAGCTGTACACCACCTATGATAGCAATTGAAAGATTGACTTCCTTTCTGCTCTTGTGGCTTGTAGGGAACTTTGGGGGTGGCAGGAAGGGAACTTTCTGCAAAGAAATTCTAGGAGTGGTAAGGATTCTGGTGTTTGCACATGTATCTCCTTAATTTTTCGTTGGTTGCATATGATTATTTTCTAAACTTTGTAACTCCTTTTTTTTTTTACCTAGTAGACATGTCAAACTGCTTGTGGATGAAGTAAATAACAATGATGATGATCTACTATACATGCTTGGGAGCATACACCAGTTAAGGACTGTGCAGACTTAGATTACCTAATTTCTGACAATGGAGGTACTGCCATGCTGTTTGCTATTCGCATACATTTCATACTTGAACAGAATATGCATCACTTATTCTAATACAAGAACGGAATTCAGACAAGGGAAAAGATGGTGTAGAGGAGTCTGTAGAATCTTCACAGCAAAAAAGGAGGCACATGCTGCAGTTTAACTCTGATGATGCTGACAGCATTAGTATGGAACTCTCTTCTGCCTTTTCTGCTAGCATATATTTTCTGCTACTTTTCTTGACTCGTGCTGTAATCCTTTAGAATATATAATATATGTTTTTCTGCTTTAGATTGGAGACTCATTTATGGAGGAGGGAGTAAACAATGAGAATATGCAGTGGGTCTCTGGCTTTCTGGGTTAGTCTTCTTGCCTTTAGCTCTTGATTGCTTAGTTCCTTTAGAACTGTTTTTCTTATTTCTTATTTCCTTTTATGATTTCATTAGATGGACAGGAAGGATTGGATCAGTCATCAGAACATTGGTTGGCGAGTTGCTTTAATGAAAATGAGATCCATTTCAGCTCAGATGAAATGTATGCCCTTTTTAAAGTTTCAATTAATTTTATGCTTCAACATAATCACAAATGCTGAATTTATGTATTTCCTGTGAAAGAAATATTTCTGGCACCTCTGATGACCATGCTGATATTTCAGGTGAGATTATTCATTCATCTTAAGCTATTAGCAGCTTTTCTTCTTTTCTATGTTTTATCTTATCAAATTAAGCAACAATTCCTTATCTATGAATTAATTCTTACGGGGCCACATTAGAACATGATTGATATTGGCTTGTCATTATAGAACAATGCAATGTAGTCCTCCATAAGGAAACTGTTACAGCACCAGCGATGGTCTCAACCACTCCCTGCAGCAAATTCAAAGGTACCTGCCAATTGAGCTGCATCTTCTTTTCTCCATCACTCACTACTATAACTGGCCTAGCCATTTCTCTTTCCTCAGCCTAGCTTCTCTGATCCACATATTTTATTTTTATGATAACCAGGTCAGAAATCTTACATCAGAACACCAACAATCTGAACCAGGTTTCTTTTGTTACATGTGTGTCTCTGGCTTCTACCTCATGCATTTCTTTTTGGGTCAGGTTTGCATGATATGCAGTGGCCAGCTAGTAAGAAAGTTCTAATTTGTTTATTAGAATACTCTATTGACATGAATCCCACCCTTTTGTCAACTGAATATCATCATTCTCCGAGTTGTGCCAGCAATGCCAACTGATCTTTCATCATGCTATTAGTGATTCAGAAAATCTTGTGTGACATGTATTGCTTTAGGCTTTATCTGCATTGCCCCCTTTTTTCTGGAAGCACTCTGAAGAAAAGGAAAAGAACTAAAATTCTGACTATAACCTGGTATGGAAATTTGAAGACATCCATCTAAACAATTGCCAAAAGAGTGGTGTCACTATGTGTGCATGTATGTCAAGCTCACTAGCTATGTATTGCTAGCAGTCTCTGGCTCTCTGCTTCGGACCTATGATTCCTCTTGAGAGTTAATTAGAAGGTGGCTGCCCTGGCATACCCAAGGTGGCTGCCCTGGCTCTCTGAATAAAATCTTGACTATTAATGCACATTTCTACATCTAGATGGTTATTATAACCACGTGGGAGTTCAATGGAATATTATCATTATTATTATTTTCACATTTTTGTCATTTTGGTACTAGTGTCAAATGCGTTTGAGCTTTCCGTGGAAGTGTGCTGAGTTATTGAACAGTCCCAGGAACGATCTAGAACTGAATGTTTGCTGTCAAGTGGGTACACCGTCATGGCAAATAAAGATGTTTATAATTGTGATACTGATGTTAGATAACAAGATGAATTATTTGCAGTCTGAAAATCGTCTCAGCAAAATGATGTTTACCAGTTAACTTTCATTGTGTACTCAAGCAGTGGCCTAATGGTTACCACTCCATGTATACCAAGTTGTAAAGGTCAAGGGTTCAGATACCACTGGGAATAGGATTCTAAGGAATTTCTAAAGAATAATATAGGAGGCCAGTTTTTCAACCAAGAAAAAAAGGGTTAACTCTCATGTGGTAGAAAATAGTTAACTTTCACATCCCTTTTTGTACTGTAGCATAAGTTGAACTGGAGCTTTTGACTATGATTTCTAGGGATCTAGGAATCTTTGAAGATTTGGAAGGCCCCCTGAGTGTTTTAACAGAGATATCTATGCAACTGTTTGAAGATTTTGCACACTGGTTTTCTTTCTCTCCTTCTAATCTCACACTGTATTAACTTGGTGCCGTATGATGGTACTTCAGAATGTTACTTTCCTCAGAAGGATGACATTTCTATCCTCAGATTTGTTCATCGGATTTTTTATCTATAATAAATTGTGATGCCTTTCACTTTGGGGAAATATGTCTCCTTGTAAGAGAATCATATGGCAGATTTTTGTCACCTTCTGGCCAGGGTGCAATGTCCATCAATGGCACATCTGGGCCTAACAGGGGAAACTGACGGAGTTAGTTTAGTTAAGAAATGTCCATCAATGGCACATCTGGGACTAACAGGGGCCTAACGCTCAAAGTCAAAATAAACAAGTTAGTTTAGTTTAGAAATGAAAAACTTAGGTTTGTGGGTCCAAAATTAAAAATACTCATCCGATTGGCCTCCGGTTTGTTCCAGAACGGTCGGGGCGATGAGTGTGACTTGTGGAAACCGACGGAGTTCAATTCGGACTCCCGGTTTGACCTCGACGCTCCAAGTCGTCTTAACCAAGTTAGTTTAGTTAAAAAATAAAATACTTCGGTTTGAGGGTCCAATATTAGAAATACTCTTCCGATTGGCCTCCGGTTTGTTCCAGCACGGTCGGGCCGATGAGTGTGACTTGTGGAAATTGACATAGTTCAATTCGGACTCCCGGTTTGACCGCGACGCGCCAAGTCGTCTTAACCAAGTTAGTTTAGTTAAAAAATGAAGAACTTCGGTTTGAGGGACCAAAATTAGAAATACTCATCCGATTGGCCTCCGGTTTGTTCCAGCACGGTCGGACCGATGAGTGTGACTTGTGAAAACTGACGGAGTTAAATTCGGACTCCCGGTTTGACCTCGACGCTCCAAGTCGTCTTAACCAAGTTAGTTTAGTTAAAAAATGAAAAACTTCGGTTTGAGGGACCAAAATTAGAAATACTCATCCGATTGGCCTCCGGTTTGTTCCAACACGGTCGGGCCGATGAGTGTGACTTGTGGAAACTGACGGAGTTCAATTCGGACTCCTGGTTTGACCTCGACGCTCCAAGTCGTCTTAACCAAGTTAGTTTAGTTAAAAAATGAAAAACTTCGATTTATGGGTCCAATATTAGAAATACTCTTCCGATTGGCCTTCGGTTTGTTCCAGCACGGTCGGGCCGATGAGTGTGACTTGTGGAAACTGACGGAGTTCAATTCGGACTCCCGGTTTGAGCTCGACGCTCAAAGTCACAATAAACAAGCTAGTTTAGTTAAGAAATGAAAAAATTAGGTTTGTGGGTCTAAAATTAAAATACTCATCCGATTGGCCTCCGGTTTGTTCCAGAACGGTCGGGGCGATGAGTGTGACTTGTGGAAACCGACGGAGTTCAATTCGGACTCCCGGTTTGAGCTCGACGCTCAAAGTCACAATAAACAAGTTAGTTTAGTTTAGAAATGAAAAACTTAGGTTTGTGGGTCCAAAATTAAAAATACTCATCCGATTGGCCTCCGGTTTGTTCCAGAACGGTCGGGGCGATGAGTGTGACTTGTGGAAACCGACGGAGTTCAATTCGGACTCCCGGTTTGAGCTCGACGCTCAAAGTCACAATAAACAAACTAGTTTAGTTTAGAAATGAAAAACTTAGGTTTGTGGGCCCAAAATTAAAAATACTCATCCGATTGGCCTCCGATTTATTCCAGAACGGTCGGGGCGATGAGTGTGACTTGTGGAAACCGACGGAGTTCAATTCGAACTCCCGGTTTGAGCTCGACGCTCCAAGTCGTCTTAACCAAGTTAGTTTAGTTAAAAAATGAAAAACTTCGGTTTGAGGGACCAAAATTAGAAATACTCATCCGATTGGCCTCCGGTTTGTTCCAGCACGGTCGGACCGATGAGTGTGACTTGTGAAAACTGACGGAGTTAAATTCGGACTCCCGGTTTGACCTCGACGCTCCAAGTCGTCTTAACCAAGTTAGTTTAGTTAAAAAATGAAAAACTTCAGTTTGAGGGACCAAAATTAGAAATACTCATCTGATTGGCCTCCAGTTTGTTCCAACACGGTCGGGCCGATGAGTGTGACTTGTGGAAACTGACGGAGTTCAATTCGAACTCCTGGTTTGACCTCGACGCTCCAAGTCGTCTTAACCAAGTTAGTTTAGTTAAAAAATGAAAAACTTCGGTTTATGGGTCTAATATTAGAAATACTCTTCCGATTGGCCTTCGGTTTGTTCCAGCATGGTCGGGCCGATGAGTGTGACTTGTGGAAACTGACGGAGTTCAATTCGGACTCCCGGTTTGACTGCGACGCTCCAAGTCGTCTTAACCAAGTTAGTTTAGTTAAAAAATGAAAAACTTCGATTTGAGGGACCAAAATTAGAAATACTCTTCCAATTGGCCTCCGGTTTGTTCCAGCACGGTCGGGCCGATGAGTGTGACTTGTGAAAACTGACGGAGTTCAATTCGGACTCCCGGTTTGACTGCGACGCTCCAAGTCGTCTTAACCAAGTTAGTTTAGTTAAAAAATGAAGAACTTCGGTTTGAGGGTCCAAAATTAGAAATACTCATCTAATTGACCTCCATTGCTTATAGTTTTATTTAATTTATGCTTCTAAAATAAGTTATTGCTTATAATAATATTTAATTTTAACTTATTATTGTTATATATGTATTGTAGGTTCCTTCATCGGGTGGAGTGGGAGGACACGAGCACGAGGATGAAGACGAAGACGAGGCATCATGATTTTCATTTCATTATTATTATTGTTGTAGACATTTTTATTATTGTTGTTGGCATTATATTATTGTGATGTTGTGGATATTTTTATTCTTATTGTGGACATTTTATTATTCTGATGTTGTGGACATTTTATTATTGTTGTGTTGTGGATATTTTTATTATTGTTGATGTTGTCGACATTTTATTATTGTTTTGTTGTGGATCTTTTTATTATTTTTGTGTTGTAGACATTTTTATTGTGGACAATTATTATTGTTGTGGATATTATTTATTTTACGCAGGTTATTTTCCTAAAAATGTATATATTTTTTAAAAAAATATTTAAAAAATAGAGACCGATTAGGGACCGAAATAATTCGGTCCCTATTCGGTCCCTATTTTAGGGACCGAATAGGGACCGAATATTCGGTCCCTAAATAGGGACCGAACTGAGTTGTCCCAATTCAGTCCCTAAAAATAGGGACCGAATAGGACCGAATCAATCGGTCCCTATTTAGGGACCGAATTTATTCAGTCCTAGTTCGGTCCCTAAAATAGGGACCGAATAGGGACCAAATTTTTCGGTCCCTATAGGACCGAAATGATTCGTCCCAATTCGGTCCCTATTTGTAGGGACTGAATTGGGACCAACTCAGTTCGGTCCCTATTTAGGGACCGAATATTCGGTCCCTATTCGGTCTCTATTTTAGGGACCGAACTGGGACCGAATACGTTCGGTCCCTAAATAGGGACCGATCTGATTCGGTCCCTATTCGGTCCCTATTTAGTGACCGAATAGGGACCGAATTTAGTCGGTCACAGATTTGTGACCAGAAGTTTTTGACCGACAAATTCGGTCACTATTCGTCCCTATTCGGTCTCTGAGCTGTTTAGGGACCGAATAGAGACCGAATATTTCGGTCTCTATTTTCGATTTTTCTTGTATGTAAAACTGTGGCATTTTGTTATTGTGTTGCAGATTTGTGGTTGTATTATTTTCTCATGTGTTTTCGGATATTCTTTTGGTTCTGTAAAGTTTGATGTTTTCCAACGGAATTTTCATAGGCTAGAGATTTAGTAGACTAGAAAATGTGATGAATTTTCTATGTGGCAAATCTGAATCGCAGCCATCCATAGTTCGGAGAAAATCTTTGGACAATTCTCAAAAGACGTGGACGGAAGAGAACACTTGCATTATTGTTGACTTGGGTCCTTTCCCCTCTATTGCTATGACTAGCTTAGAAGCCCAAAGTAGGGATGGGGGACAGGAACGGTATTGGGATCTGAGCACCTGATCTTCTATTTTACTGTTCAAATTTTCTTTGAGAGTAGAGAACATGCATTTTTTGGAGTTGAAACAATGGCTTAACTTTGCCAATAGGATGCTCTTTTTTCATCCTGTCATAAGCTTTCTTATCTTTGCAAGAGTAGAATCATGGACCTTGGAGTAGGTTTATACCTGGGGTTCAGATGAGTCTGGAAAAGGTCTCTCGATATACCAATTAGCCCTTAAGTACCCCTTCCCTTTGTATTTAGAACTTGGACATGTACTTTAGATGTGAGACATGTAATTTATGAATGTTTATGTATTACATTGGAAATCTAGTGGTTTCTTATTGTCAAGTAGTACATCAACTTTCATTCTATATGCTAATTGTATGAATATTTAGAGATTGTTTGTGTGTATTTATATATGAATATTTAGAGATTGTTTGTGGTAGACACGCCGGGGTCCCGGTGAATAAATTATTAATTTTTCTGCATATGGCATGAGAATATAAGAAGAAATAAATAAAAGAAGCAAAAGAAAACAGAAACTAAGTTGATTTTTTGGACCTAATTCAATTTTTGGTTAGGGTCTTGGAAATAAAGTTACTCAACCAAGCATGGAATTGAGGTATACATCCTAATTTAGGAAAAAAAAATTAGTACAAACTCTCCCTTCTAGACATTGTTTAGTTTACGTTTAAATGTTCACTTTCAGTTTAATGTTTAGTATTACACTACTTATTTTAATATATTTGTTAGTATTGCACTTGTTTATATGTAATTTTCTCGCAGGTGTTGAACAACTTCAAAGGAAAAAAAAAAAAGAATGCACTGGCCCTGTGTTCCTGAATTTCACTTACTTACATGGCAACCAGTAGCTAACAGGAAAAGATTTGGGGGAGTCAGGTTCGGAGAAATGGAGAGGGACTGTCTACTTGCCCATGGAGCCGTTGTGAACCTTCACGAACGCCTATTCACATTTGCGACTCCTGTGCATGTTTGTCAACATGCATCTGTGAGGAGTAATATGTGAGAGAGACGGATTGCTTAAATGGATATCAAAAGCATGTGAAGGATGAATTCTAGACAAACCCTTACTGCAAGAGAGTTTGAGAAAATACGAAAGTTGCAAAATCGTCCAAGGGGATGGACAACCCAACCATTAGCGCTCACAAACCCAACCCCCCCCCCCCCCCCCCCCCCCCCCCCACACACACACCACTAACAATGTTTTGCACTTACATGCAGCCAAAACAAGTAACGCCATCAGAAAATAAGCAACTAGTGCACCCTTCATGGCCTGCATGTTCACCTACAAAATCAAGATGTTCCTGCTTAACAACAACTGGAAGGGGGCAAGTGTTGGAATGCTGAATAGGTGCACGAGGACTAGTCTCTCAGGTCCTGTGGATTAAATAGATGTGAAAAGCAAAAGATATGTCATCTCTCCAGTTTAAACTATAAATGTCACATATCTGTGCATTTACGTGCAACACGTAACTCAGGTTATATCCCAAGTTCTAACTATAAATGTTGTATATATATATATATATGTCCATTTATAACACACACTACAAGAAAAGGGGCCATTAGGGACGGGGTATTGGCAATGGATCCAAAAAATCATCGCTAAAAAGCGTATTTGCGACGACTGTTAAGAAGTCGTCCCCAAAAAGTGTAGTATTGGCGACGGCTCTAAAAAGCCGTCGCTAAAAAGAATATTTGGGACGACTATAAAAAAGTTATCTCCAAAAGTATAGTATTGGTGACGACGGTAAAAAAGTCGTCCCCAAAAGTATAGTATTGGTGACGACTGAAAGAAGTCATCCCCATTAAAAATTATTAACGACGGTTGATTGTATAAACATCGCTAAAAGTATACTATTTGGGACGGCTACAAGGGCCATCGCTAAAAACATCCTTAGGGACAGTGATTGTCGTCCAAAAAAAAAAACTTATTAGCGACGGCCATGAGAAGCTGTCGCGAATATTAATATTAGCGACGGCTACTATGTGCCGTCGTTAATGCTCTTATTAGGGACAACTTTATCTATCACAAATAGATGATTATTAGGGACGGCTATAGAAGGTTGTCCCTAATAAGAGTATTAGCAACGAGTATGGTCATCGCCTTTAGTTTTTTATTAGCGACTACTTATGTCCGTCGCTATTAAGTTTTAGCGATGGCTTCGTGCATCACTAAAGCATAATAGTGACAGTTGGAGCTGTCCCTATTATACAATAGTGACGGTTTGCAGCCGTCGCCAATAATTTAATGCTCTTAAAAAATTATTAAAATTAATTATAAAATAGTTTACATATAATTATTAGTAAAGTATGATAATGTATGTTAAATTATAATGAAAAAAATAAAAGTAAAAAAAAAACTTATTTTTCATGTACATCATGTTACTTTATATGTTTGAGAAACATAACAGCTTGTGTATGCAAGTGTCAATAGATTTTGTTTATGTGTTGATGTAAATATTTTTTTATATCACAAAGTGTATTTCATTGCATATTTCAAGTTGTTATTGTCAACTACTTAATTAACTATTCTTATATATTATAAAATATTTATTTTCATTAATCATAATGAATATATAATATTTTTCTATATTTAGCATGAATCATATAAATCATTAAATATTTTAAGTATAACGACTAATAATTCTTTTCTTGATTTTTTTTTTAAATACTTATTGTGCTATTTTATCTGTAATTATCTCTAAAATATGATAATATAAGTTGAAGAAAAAATAAAAGTTTTTTATAAAAATTTATTTGTCACGTACACCATGTTATACTTGATATTTAAGTGATGAACGTAATGACCATTATATATGTGTGTCACGTCCCGTCATTTAATATTTCCATAAATGTCGAGACGTGGGTGGAAAGGAAATCAAGAACAAGTTTAAAACTTTGCAAGCAGAAATTGCCCGGGGTCATGACCTAAAATAAAAATATAAATTAGCAGTCATTCGTCAAGATTGAAGTAATTACATGATTCCTAAACTGTATTTCAAAGGTCACACATAACAAATGTTGATCTCTCAGCATACAATTCCCGATGCCTTGCCTTCTAGAACTCGTGAATACCTGAAAAAAGAGTAGGTATGAACAATCTTGTCCAGTAGGATTTATTCTCTTATAACAAAGAAATAGAGGATAAAACATGATAAATTTGGCTCGAAATAGTTATTCGAAAGTTAAAACAATTGTAGCCACGGTGGTATTCGAGTATCAAGTTGGTATGATCACTTTAAAACCCACGAAAATAAAACATCGAACTTGATCTCAAAGTTTAGAATCTTATTATCGAATCAAATCTGGGAGTAGTTTTGTCTGCCCAAGAAAACAACAAGTGTTGACATATGAACAATAGACGTTGACATCTAGACAACAGATGCTAACACACGAACAACAAGTGTTGACATACGAATAACATGTGCTGATATATGAACAACATGTGTTAACATATGAACATCAGATGTTGATATCTTAAATCCACAAAACGTTTACATTTTAGTTTAAAATCTCAATATCTTAAATGCTAATAATAAAAAATTAACATTTAACTAATAATAGATCTTAATATTCTAAATGCTAATAATAGAAACATTTTGTTCTTTTTATTTGTTTTGAATTTTTTGTTGATTTTAGTTTATTTTTTTATTTGTTTTCTATGTAGGTATATATCTATATGTATTTATATCTATAAACATATATCAATATGTAAATACTTATGTCTACACCCAAATTCCCGGTTCCCGCTACGCCGCGCCAAACCCCCAAAATATTCCCCCCTTCCCCAGCGCTAAATCCCCTGAATCCCCCCGGTTCCCGCCTTCCCCCCGGCGTCCACTCTCCTTCTCGCGCACCCTCCTCCACCTCGTCCGCACCTTCCTCCTCATCGCCTGCCGTCGGGACGGGCGCTCCCTCTCCCTCCTGGCCGGGGTCATCGTTTGGGAGGGCTGCGAAGGCCCTAGGTGGTGGGGCGGAGGCCCAATGAAGGGCTGCAAAGGCCCTGGGCGGCAGGGCGGACGATGGGGAATAGATGCTCTGCCACCGACGCCACCGACAGTCGCAGCCCCGCCTCTGCCGATGCTGCGCCTCACCGCCACCACCGACGCCGCACCGCCACCGCCAATGCTGCACCACAGGTTCTCTCTCTCACGCACCCCCACCTCGGTCCCTTCCCTCCGTGCGCCAACACCCCCACCCCGGACCCCTCCCTCCCTACACAACCCCACCTCCCTCCCTCCCTGTGCACCTCCCCACTCCACCAACACCCCCACCCCGGCCTCCTCCCTCCGCCGCCTTGGGAGTGGCGACATCGGCAATGTGTACCTCGCTGAGATCAAGTGCTGCTCCTCCCTCCCAGCCACCGATCAAGTGCTGCTCCTCCCCCCCGTGAGTAGGCTGATGGTTGGGGGGTGGTCTGGGTGTTGCGCATGGGAGGGGGAAGGGTTCAGCATCAGGGGTTCACGGGGGGTGCTGGTTTGCGGAGTTAGGGTGGGGAGAGTTCCGGCTCCCTGTACGTATCTGTATGTGGGTTTGTGTGTGGGGGGGGGGGGGGGAGACTGGATTTGTTGGGTTACGAAAGAGGGCGAGGGAAGAAGAAGAGGAAGGATGGGGATAGCAAGGTTGTGGTGGTCAAAGAAAAAGAAAGGTGGCTTTTACTGTCTGCTACACATGCTTGAATGATGACGAACTAGGAAAGTAGTTCTTTGTTCAATTTTTTATTTTTTTCTGTTAAACTGTGGATCATAAACTTTCTGAATTAAAAGGAATTACAGGTATGAACCTTGTACATTCACTTGGATGGGAGCATAGTTAACTTGGGGCTCTGGGACACTGCAGGTATGAACTTTTATTAATGTTCTTCTTATCATCTTCATTATGTTATTTCTAGGTCATTTATGCAGCTATTCTTGTTGGGTGTTTGCATATCTAACTTGGTTGGGGATCTGAACTGGGCTTATGTGAGAATATATATGGTATTTGCATGTCTGCTTCCCTTGATAAATGGGCCCATCAAATCGAGACATAAACTTATCTTCATGGTGAAATTATTTAGAAAAGAAAAAACAATAGTTGCTATTTTCATGCATATTTTCTCTTGAACCATAAAAATGTTTTTACCGTGCATGCCTCATCACCTTGATCAGTCATATCCATTGGTGTCATTGGTGAAAATGTAGAAATATACTAAATTTGTGATCTGAATTTGCAGTGATTAACATCCATGGGCACAGTCTTGGAAGTTGCCCCAGTTTTGGTGGAGACTGAAAATGTATGTTCTATATGGTGCCTTTGAAGCCTCAGATTCTTGATCTTTTTATCGTTACATGAACTATGAGTTCTTCAATATCATCATAATGATGTTTGACATACTAAATTATACATTAATATGCCTAGATATTATTCTAATCTCATGTGGTAACTGTGTGGTTTTCCATCATCATTGCGTTACCTGCAATAATGTTTAATTGGTCATGTTTCAACTTAGGTTAATGTTGATATTTGTGATGGTGAAAAGGGCCACCACTGCAAAGTCACAAGGGTTTGGCTTTCCGCTCATTGGCCGCCGCCACCCTTCCTGGGTGTCGGCGGGCAGAAGGCCCTGCCTGAGGTCGTTGCTCCATGGATGGTCAGGTGGGGGGCACAACGCCCCCCATGGATCCTCCCCAGGTTCCTGCTATTAGGTCCTTCGCACAAGCTCTTTTGTCTTCCCTAACGCCCCCTTCTTTAAATGTTATAGTGCATCAGCCTGCCTCAACGGACAGTGGGGAGCCTGCTGTGTTCTTTAATGCTGAAGAAGTTAAGTTATCAAAGAAGCCTTTGGAGTTTGCAGTGGTGGCTCGTACATCATATGGTCGGCCTGCGTTCCAAGATATTCGAACTCATCTGGCCCAACGTTTCTCTTTCAAGATGGATTTCCTGATTAGTGCATTGGACTCTAGACATATTTTAATCAGGTTTGCTTGTTATGAAGATTTTCTACAGGTTTTACTCCGAGAGTCCCTATATGTGCAGGGAAGATTATTCAGATTCTTTAGATGGACTATGGAGTTCTCTCCGGAGGCTGATTCCCCTTTGATGCCGATTTAGGTCGAGCTACCTGGCCTCCCCACAAATTTTTATCAGGAATCGATGTTGCGTTCCATTGCTGGGAACATAGGAACCGTTTTGAAGATTGATCCTAATACTCTGTTAATGTCCAATACAACAGCTGCCAGAGTTTGTGTTCAGGTTGATGTCTTTGTGAAATCTCCTAACAAAGTATGGATTGGAGTTCCGGGAAAAGGTTTCTGGCAGGATTTTTTTTCTTCCAGATTTCCCCACATTTTGTTCCCACTGCCATAGGCTGGGCCATGAAGTTGCATCGTGCACAAGACACAAGGATGACGGTATGCAGAACTAGAGACATTCCCCGGCTCAACCAATGGAAGAGGCTTCGAGCAAGAAGGCTACTAGTAGGTAGAGGCCCATACAATGGGAAGGTTCCCAACCTTCAAAAGATGTTGTGGGGAGGAAGGATACTCAAGGGTTTGCCGCACCCAATGAGGTCCATGTGCTTTAGACAGTTGTTGCTTAGGAAATCCATGATGAGACTCCTATTCTACCCTCCGTTCCTAATGCATTTGGTTGTGCAGGTAGAAAGGATCTCGTGGCGTCGCTGGAGGAGTTGGCCATTAGGCCAGCACCTGGTTCTCATGTGGCGGAGCAGGCAGAGGAGGAGCTACTTGCTCTGCCTGCAGCCGTTGTGGTCCCTGAACAGGGATCGACAACTATAATTGATGTGGTCTCCAGCGGTGTACAAGATGGTAATGGTGAAGGCTCAACTGCCCAGATGGTGGGTTCACCGCCACCAACTCACGCCGCCACGGAGGGCGTCTCTCCTCCGCCTGCGGTGGTTGAGGCTGATGGACTTAGATCGGCGCAAAAATCTCCAGCTTTGTTGCCTATTTTAGCGCTATCGACTAGGGGGAAGTCTTAACAACATGGTGACGCGAGATATCCTCTTCGGATTTGAAGATCGCGCCAATCACGAAGGAAATTATGGATCTAATATTTCCAAGAGTTTGGATCGGGAGGGTTTCCTCTCCGCAAACCGTGGTATCAAAGATCATCATGAGGTACCTAGGATGGAGTCTGATGTTGGGCTGGTGGGGAATGGGCCCATGTTGGCCTGCAAGGTCAAGGTGTGGCCCAAGGGTCATCGATGCGTTCTTACAAAGAGGCCTTGCGCAACAATCTTCTTCTGTCTTACATAATGATAAGCGAATGCCATCAGTTGATACGACCAGTTCATCATCCGGCAATCGACAATTCACAACACGTCCTAACCGGAAAGAGGTGTTAGAATTAGTTTATCGGTACCACAGATCCGTTCTCCAAGTCCATTGCGCGAGATGCCTTCACTGACTGTTGTATCCACTCTAAATCCGGTTTCACAAGAATATAGTGAAGATAGGCTAACCACATATAACTCAGTTGTTGATCTTGCCAAAGCGGAAAATATGTTTATGCCTAGTGCGTATTTAAGATTTGAGGCGTTTGACAAAGAAACAGATGATGATGATGATATTGAGCGTTGCTCACGATGCCCCGGCCTGTGTCCTCGAGTTGTACTTCGACGCACTTACTCATGGGACCGGACATCGACGGAGTTTTAAGTATATCAATTCTGGGGCCAAATATTTATGGTTTCTTTTTATTTAGGTGTTCATGCATGGCTCATGCCACCTGGACTTATACATGGCTCTAGCCTCCTTATTTTCTTTCCAACTTTATGCTATAAATATAATGGGTGTTATCCAAAAAAAAAAAAAAGTTAGGTTAATGCAGCAAGGCCAGTTGAAGAGGTTTTTGAGACTGAAGGAAATTTTCTTCCCCTATGGTGCAAATGTAAGCTACATCTCCTTTCTTTTCTCTGGCAACCGTTTCAAGTGCACTGCTGCTGTTTATGAATATTTAGTTTAGCACCATATCTAGAAAAGGAATCTAAACTCAGTAGCTTGGACTGTTAAACCTAGTCGTTATTGGCTATAGTGCTGAAGCTCATGGGGTTTGTTAATCCTAGCCGTTATTGGCTATACTGTTGAAGCTGATGGGGCTTTGTTTATATATTAACTGTTTCATGGAATTTCATGGACATACTTTAACATGTACAAACACTAGTAGCTGTTCATAATCAACTTTAATGACCAGCATGTTTTGGTTGTATGTTGTTGACTTACTCATGGACCAACCCCATGCACTACATTAGTTGTAAATAGTAGATAGTTGACACGGTCAGCACCATTTTGCTTAATGACTTGCATGTGTTGGACCATACTACAGACTATACGAGTCTTTGACATTCTCCTTCGCGGTTAGCCCTTCAGTGCTTGGTTTCTTGTTCATCATGAATGCAAAATGCATGATCCTTTTTGTATAGAGGGTTCAAACAATTGAGCCATTTCACGTCATCTTCTATATTAGATTCATCCATGCACTGCCTTCCAAAAATTAGATTATGTAACACATCCTTTTACTCAATGAAGGTAAGACAGGTTGGCCCCTTTTGTCAAAAAAGAAAAGAGTGAGGAATTTACCCCCTTTTATCACTCTCTCCCTCCATTATTCTCTAGTCTTAGCTAGATTCGTTGTTCACATCTACATCTTCTTGCATCCATACATTAATTTGCAGAGCAGCGCATACTTTTTCGGGTGATCTCAACTCTTACGGATGTTGCTATTAATTCCTTGATATTTCTGTCAAGTATAACACCCATGTATCTGGTGTCATGTTTCAACTGAGGTCGACCTCAGAAGAAAACAAATCTTCAGGGTGTAATGGGGTCGACCCCATGGTTCTTCATGGGTCGACCCTGCATTCCTGTATTTTGGTTCTGGGAAGTGGGGTCGACCTCATGTTTCAACTGAGGTCGACCTCAGAAAAAGATAGGTCTTCACGGTGTAATGGGGTCGACCCTGCATTCCTGTATTTTGGTTTTGGGAAGTGGGGTCGACCTCATGTTTCAACTGAGGTTGACCTCAGAAGAAAATATGGTGTAATAGGGTTGACCCCATGGTTCTTCATGGGTCGACCCTGCATTCATGTATTTTGGGTTCTATGTGTTCTGTCAGTTTTGGGTTATCGGACTGCTAGCAAGTATGTTTTTTTCCACTTCTTTTCTTCTGGATACATTATGTTATTTACTTTTATCACCTCTTAGTAAATAGAGTTTTTTTTGTGTACTCGTACCTTATAATGTTGTGAAAATGCTCTTCTTTATTTTAGAGCCCTAATGCTCATGAACGCAACTTAATGCACCGTCAGTTGAATTGTCTTATCTTGGATTTTTATTTTATGTGGAAAATATCTTGTTGATGCTTTTTTTATTTATCTTTTTTTAATGTTAATTTGTTATTGATTATCGTAAATTCCTTTTTGCATCTTAGTCAATTTAATATTATTAATTGTTTCAAACACCATTTGACTTTTGTTGTACTTTAGTCATCTTTTCATAATGATTGTGTGTTTCTAGAAATAAACTGAAGATTGTATTTTATTTGTAATGAAAAAAAATGATGTCACGCCTCTCCAATTTAGCAGCGGAATAAATCGAGGGAAACGTGTAGCACCCTTGATTTTTAAAACCCAAAAAAAAAATTAAATTAATAAGTGAGATAAATAGATTTAATTAGAATAAATGAGGAATAAGAGAAATAAAAGTGAATTAAATCAATACCCATTAACTAAAATTAGGAATGGGTTATATTAAAGGTCCAAACCTGAAAGAGTGGGCCAAAATGTGGAGAGCCCATCATGGGATGGGAGGTAATTAACCTAAATTCGAAGTTAAAATATTAATAAATTAAATAAGGAAGAGATAATGCCTAAATGGATGGCAATTATCCTAAATAGGAGTCCTCATCCTACCCTAACCCCTTGGACACGAAATTAGGTCTCCTCCTTACCTAATTAGATGGATAAGTGCTAGAAATAATAGAGATAATTATGGATTTTCGGAGTTGGAATAAAAGAGGAGAGTTTTATGACTTTAGGACTCTATTAGCCATCAAAATATCCCAATCTCGGCCCTATCAACCCTCATTTGCGTGCTGAGACATTGGGAGATGAAGGGAGAGGCTGAAGGACGAAGGAGCAAGGTGGGAATGCTTGGAGCAAAGGGATTCACCTCGTTCTTCGTCCAAAACCCTAGCTTTTCTTTACTGCAACAAAAGGTAGGCAATCTCTCAAGCTTAATTCGTGTAAAAATTACCCTAGGTAGTTTTCATGATCCCCTTTGAAAGCCCTCTGAGCTCGCTCCATTTTGTTCATCTCTGAGAGCGAATTTAATATTTCAATCTCTGTCATGATCATGCTCCCGTAACCACTTGTTTGCTTTAAATCCCTTCATGTACTCGATCCCATGCCCCGAATTTAATCTCATAAATACTACTTGTTGTTACCTTTCAAACTCCCCTAATTGCCCTAATTTTTATTTTGTATCTATGGAGAATTAAATCGTTATTCCTTGACTATGCATATTTAGGTTAACGGAAAGTAACCTAGTCGAAGCATACTCTATACATGATTGTTTTCTAATTAATCGTGACCAGTGATGGATCTCCATGTCTACTCTCGTTTAAAATTAGTTTCATGATTTATGGATCACTGTGTGATATTATATTGATTTTTGAAGTACCCTGTAGCATGTTTGGAAGGGATGGAACCCACCCAAAAAGGGGAAAATATCCTTTTCTGGGCTCAGGCCATCTTCTGAAGTCGCGACAGCCCGATCCGTCGCGATCTCAGAGGGGGTCGAGACAGAGGGGTCCGTCGCGTTCTGAACGCGATGGGTCGACTCCCCCGGCTCACCCCAACGGCCGGTTCAGCTTGTCGAGGCCTATCCGTACTTCGAGACTATAACGCACCGGACTAAGCCATCACTACCTGACCGCCATCGAGTCGATCGTTCTTGTCGCGACCTGAAGGCGACACCACCCTACGTCGCGACAGCAACAGAGCGACCAGTACCTAATTCTTACCCTATAAACCCTGCTATACATGTCTATTAAACATTGTTAAGCCCAAATTTAGTACTATCATGAATAATTACGATCAGTTAATTATTAATGAACATTATAACATGAATTTAATCTAAAAGCTATATCCACAACCATACTTGCTCTCTTGATTTCTTACACTTGCACACACTTAACAATCATGTTTGCCATTAAACCCTATTAAATTATGCAATAATGTATCTGGTAATTTAGTGAAATAAATTACTAAATTCCTTATTTTAAATAATTACACTTGTCTTCATTTTATTCGCGCGTTTTATACACCGTTACCATTTCCCTCAACCTTCGAGCACTCGAGGCACGACGGACCCTAGTTTTCTACACACTCTCTTGGCATGGACCACCTCTCCACCGGGAAGACTCCTGACTGGAGCAAGGAATCCTTGTCAAGGCCTCCGTAAGTATTCTTGGCTTTGGCGCACATCCTTAGCCGACGAGCTGGTTGTACCCTTAAAACCCGTTACACCCCTAGGGATCAGTACGATCCAAACGGTCTTAGTGTTTCTTTCTTACGTTGTGTTCACACCGGACCATTTAGTCTGTGTTCATAGCATGGCTAGTGGGCGGATGTGACTTCTACCAGACTGTCGGTACCCGACCTGGTGCTGTGCAACTGATACTATCGTGGTTTAATGATGTTTTACAATTATACCCCTATTTCATCTACTATCTCGTTACTCTCATTTGTTCACTTTCACTCTATACTCTCATCTATTTCGTCTATTACTCTCATCACTTCTTGGTACTCTATTTGTCCATACAATTGATTGTCTAAAATAACAAACAAGTGCTATATGCCAGTGCAATAGGGCCCGGTCTGGTCCTGGGAGAGCTCCCAAAGAGTGCAATTTCCTTGCAAGGGTTACATGATCAGGATGTGTACGACATGCATCCAGTGTCATTTAATACTATAACATTTAATCGTTGACAATCAAAGTGCTATCTATTTGAGTGCTATACAAGTGCTATTATCATTACATGGCCATTCTATTATCGTTATCGTTGTGCTATTTTCACTATACCAGTGCTATTGTTCTCTTGCTATCGTTACTTGCTCTACATGACTATACTCTTTCGTTACCTTGCCATTTAAGACATTAATTATTTAAAGCATGCTTGTTCTCATGAGATATTAAGTCCTACTGGACGTTATTCGCTCATCATGCGTATTTTATTCATGTGTTCCGGTGAGTCGGATGGTGACCACACTCACGAGGATGGTTACGAGGACGATGTTCAAGAGTGACCAGTTTCAGCATCCTGTGCTTTAGTAGTTAGTTAGTATAGTTATGAGTCAGTTAGTTGTTATGTAATAGTTTGGATTTGAATAAAGTACTCTGGGCCCTAGTTTTGGCTCTGATAGATAGATATAATAGATATTTGATGGATTATTAATGAAATTGGAGTTGTTTGATATTATTTCCATTTGTGCAATGATTTGTCATTTATTTCTCGCTCTGTACTATTTAATAACTGAAATATCGCTCCGATATTCCGCGTCGGGGTGTTATAGTTTTGTGGTATCAGAGCCTAGATTATTCTTAAGTATAGGATGATCTAGGTTTGACCTACCTTGACTTAGAGTCTAAATTCCGTACCTATATGAGATGGGTAGAACCAAGGGTAATAAGATAAAATCAACTCACACACGCACAAACTTAGTGTAAACTCAATATCTTACATTTCAATTCTCTTTTGAAGGAACGTAAACATTAGCAATGGTAGCGGAGCGTGCTCAACTCCGTGACATGCAACACACAATTCAGCAGCTCACGCAGGCATTACTTCAGGCTGCTGGAGTGAATAATAACAATAACTGAGGAGATGGTGAATTACACAGGAATTTCCACAACATGAACCCGCCTCGATTCAGTGGGACCACTGATCCTGATGAGGCAGAGAATTGGCTGATGGAGATTGAGCGTGTTTTCCGCTTCATGCAATGCACAGACAGAGATAAACTTATGTTAGCAACTTTCTGTTGAACCACTCCTATATTTTACCCTTTTATTTTGGTGATAACAAAATATATGTTTAATTAATTATTATTAAAAATATTTAATATCATGTTTTTCTTAATAAATATAAATTTATGTGATTAATTGAATATTAAATATATTTAATACCTTGATTTTTCTAATAATAAATTAAATATAATGATTTTCTAATAAATATAAATTTATGACATTATTGTCATGTGATTTGCACTAAAACGATAAATCGATGTACATTCAATATACATCGATTTCAGTTCAAAGTGTCATAACGATTCACTCTCATAAGGATTCGCTCTCATAAGGATTCACTGCCATAAGGATTCGCTCTCATAAAGATTCACTCTCATAACGATTCGCTGTCACAAGGATTCGCTCTCGTAACGATTTGCTCTCATAAGGATTCGCTCTCATAAGGATTCGATAAGTGACTCTTATAACGATTCGCTCTCATAACAATTCGCTCTCATAAGGATTCGATAAGTGACTCTCATAACGATTCACTCTCATAAGGATTTGCTCTCATAAGGATTTACTCACACAGACTCCTTTGTACTCACACAGACTCCTTTGTAACTCACACAGACTCCTTTGTACTCACACAGATTCCTTTATAACTCACACAGACTCCTTTGTACTCACATAGACTCCTTTGTAAATCACACAGACTCCTTTGTACTCACACAGATTCCTTTGTAACTCACACAGACTCCTTTGTACTCACACAGACTCCTTTGTAACTCACACAGACTCCTTTGTAACTCACACAGACTTCTCATAAGGATTCCTTTGTACTCACAGATTTCTCATATGGATTCCTTTGTAAAACATGGATTCCTTTGTAACTCTCATAAGGATTTGATAAGTGAAACATGGATTCCTTTGTAAAACATAGATTCCTTTGTAAAACATGGACTTCTTTGTAAAAACATAGATTTCCTTTATATTTCAAAGTGTCTTTTGGCATCTAGTGAAAAAGTCAATATTCTTGATTTGCGTAATCCTCTATCTTTCTGACAGGAGATCTTTTTGCTTATCTTTCTAGATCTTTTCTCTCCTGCCAACAAAAGAGAGATTACTTACCACTTCTGGGTGGCAACAGGAAACATAGAGGTATGAGCCTTTTTGACAGAAACACTCTTTTAACTAAACACTTTTTTCTATGCTTGCAGACCTCGTAGACCACAAATTATCAGAAGAAAGAGAAGATGAGCAACGGCTAGAACTCCAACGGATTTATTCAAATCTACTCATATAAAAGATGAAGCATGGCTGAAGAACAAGAAGAGAGCTTTCCTGAAGATTTTTCAAGAGTGTACATCCGGGAAGAACCTCAACTCCACATACACTCAAAGGAAAAGAGAAAAAGAGCCTGAGCCCAAGAAGAAGTGTTCAAGCATCTGAAGCCCTCAAGCTTCAAGCTCCTTCTCCTCTCTTCACTCTCTCTGTGTGCATCTTTGTAATCTGGGGAGAGAGTCCTTTTGCTAAGAGTTCTTTTAGTTGGTTTTCATTTGTTCCAACTCTCAGCTTTGTTCTTTCTTTTCTAAGAAAGACTTCTGTCCAGCTGTAGGACTGTATACAGTGTAGAACCTAGCTAGGGGTTTGTGTCTAGCAGAACCGCACTGGGGTTTGTACCAGGAGGTTGGCTTCTTTACCTGTAAGAGAAGTGGGTTGCCTTCTTGCCCGGGAAAGAGAAGAAGACCAGTTGGGGTGCTGGGTGTTGTAGTGTCCTTAAGGGGGACTGTACCCTTGGTTAGTGAAATCTCAAGAGGTTGCTTGGGGACTGGACGTAGGACTTCCATGTGGGAAGGGCCGAACCAGGATAAATTCCTTGTGTCCTTTGTGTGATTGTTTATTTGCTTCCGCACTACTACTCTTTATCACACTAAACTAACCAAACCTTCAAGTGTTAATTTCTGTGTTTAAGTTTCTATTTCAGATCAGATTTAGGAAAAACCTATTCACCCCCCCCCCCCCTCTAGGTTAGCTTGCTGCCGTACCAAAAGGGCCAACAAGTGGTATCAGAGCGGGTCTCTGAACTTTCAAGAAGATCCAACGATCTTAAAGCAAAGATCCATGGCAGCTCAAGGATATGTTGAAGGTCAATCAGTCACCAGACCTCCATTCTTTGATGGAGAGGACTACCAATATTGAAAGATGAGAATGGAATGCTTCATTCGAGGCACAGACTTTGATCTATGGCAGGTAATCGAGGTAGGTGATTATGTTATTGTTCCTATTCCAGGCACTACTGCCATTACAGCAGCAGATAAAAGTAAATTATCTTTAAACTTTAAAGCTAAGAACTACTTATGTTGTGCTTTATCCAAAAGAGAATTTAGTAGAGTATCTGTATGTAAATCAGCTAAAGAAATATGGGATAAACTGCAGATAACTTATGAAGGAACAATAAAGTAAAACAAACTAGGATAGATATTCTTGTCTCACAATATGAGCAATTTAAAATGCTTCCAAATGAAAATATCACTCAGATGTATAATAGATTTTCGAGCATAGTAGTTGGTTTGAGTTCTCTCGGTAAAAATCTTTCTGATGAGGAAACTGTTAGAAAGATACTTAGGTCCTTAACTCTTTCATGGACACCTAAAGTAACTGCTATTGAAGAAGCCCATGACTTAACCAAACTTTCTATTGATAACTTAATAGGTTCCCTCATGGCACATGAAATTAATATGGAGCGACTATCTGAAAGCTCATCAAAGAAAAAATGTACTAATGCTCTTAAAGTTGCAGCTGCTCCTTCCACTTCTTCTTCTTCTAGTTTCAAAAATGCAGATTCTGAAGACAGTGACGTAGATGAAGTACTGTCCAAGCTTCAGAAAATTCTCAAGAAGAAGAAAAATGGATCAAGAAGGATTCAAAAGAAAGAGAGAAAAGAAAAAGAACCAGTCTGCTATGAATGCAGAAAACCTGGACATCTGGTCAACCAGAAAAATCCAAAAAGAAGCACAAGAAATTCAAAAGAAAAGCCATGGCGGCTGCTTGGGAAAATGAAGAGGCCACAAGCTCAGAATCATCAGGCTCAGAATCAGAGAAAGAGCAGGTAAGTCTAGCCCTCATGGTAGGACTAGATGAGGTACATTATGACCCATCTTTTAGCTCTTGCACTGATTCAGGATCAGAATCTGAAGACTTAGAAGAAGTCTTCAATGAACTATATGAAAAACATAAAAATGTTGTAAAAGAATTAAAGAGTCTGAAAAACAACACTATTTGCTTAGAAAACACCAATTCTGATCTTAAATACGAACTGGAGCAACTAGAAAAACAATTAAAGGACAATAAAGATAATATTTATCTTTTGAATAAAGATTTAAAAAATAAGGACAATGAAAAATTAGAGTTAGAAGAAAATTTTAAAACTCTAACTGAAGAAAATCTTTATTTAAAAGAATCAGTTAGAAAATTAACTAAAGGGAAAACATCTTTAGCCCTATGTTTAAAAGGATCAAAATCTGGAAATAATAAACAAGGGCTTGGAAACATACCTCTGAAAAAGGAAAACAAGCAATAATTTCAGGAAAATATCCATTACCAAAATTTGTAAAAGAAACCAAGTTGCCTCAGAAAATGGCCCCTGTAAAAGAAAATATTTTAAAAAATTATGTCCTAAACAACATCATAAAAACAATAAGAACTGCAAAATAGATTATATTCATTGTTGTTCTCATTGTAATAAATTAGGACACACAGTAAACACCTGCACAACAAGGCACTTAGTTTGGATTCCTAAAGGTTATTTTCATGCATCTAACCATCAAGGACCCAAAAAGATTTGGGTACCTACCTCTGAGTAATGTATTTGCAGGTTAGCCTTGGAGCATCAAAAACCAAGAATGCTCAAGGCAGGAGTGACTGCAGATTCTTCATTCAAATCACATCTGAAGAAAGAGTAGTCACAAAAATGAATTAGTCTTTATTACTAACAATTATTTGCAAGTTTCATTCAGGTGGAGTCTCTCATTCAGGGGGAGCACAGACTAAGGGGGAGTTATTCATTTATGTTAATCATTGTTGAACCCCTCAATGGTAAGAATTTCTTTCACAAAGGGGAGAGAATGCAATGGTAAGAACCTTCCTTTTTGGTTTGTGACAAAAAGGGGGAGAGTATGCATGGTATGCATTATCTGTTAATTTTCTGTATTTTCTATGCTTTACGTATTTTTGTCAGAAAATTCTCATAAATTTTGTCATCACCAAAAAGGGGAGATTGTTGAACCACTCCTATATTTTACCCTTTTATTTTGGTGATAACAAAATATATGTTTAATTAATTATTATTAAAAATATTTAATATCATGTTTTTCTTAATAAATATAAATTTATGTGATTAATTGAATATTAAATATATTTAATACCTTGATTTTTCTAATAATAAATTAAATATCATGATTTTCTAATAAATATAAATTTATGACATTATTGCCATGTGATTTGCACTAAAACGATAAATCGATGTACATTCAATATACATCGATTTCAGTTCAAAGTGTCATAACGATTCACTCTCATAAGGATTCGCTCTCATAAGGATTCACTGCCATAAGGATTTGCTCTCATAAGGATTCGCTCTCATAACGATTCGCTCTCATAAGGATTCGCTCTCGTAACGATTTGCTATCATAAGGATTCGCTCTCATAAGGATTCGATAAGTGACTCTCATAAGATTCGCTCTCATAACGATTCGCTCTCATAAGGATTCGATAAGTGACTCTCATAACGATTCACTCTCATAAGGATTCGCTCTCATAAGGATTTACTCACACAGACTCCTTTGTACTCACACAGACTCCTTTGTAACTCACACAGACTCCTTTGTACTCACACAGATTCCTTTGTAACTCACACAGACTTCTTTGTACTCACACAGACTCCTTTGTAAATCACACAGACTCCTTTGTACTCACACAGATTCCTTTGTAACTCACACAGACTCCTTTGTACTCACACAGACTCCTTTGTAACTCACACAGACTCCTTTGTAACTCACACAGACTTCTCATAAGGATTCCTTTGTACTCACAGATTTCTCACATGGATTCCTTTGTAAAACATGGATTCCTTTGTAACTCTCATAAGGATTTGATAAGTGAAACATGGATTCCTTTGTAAAATATGGATTCCATTGTAAAACATAGATTCCTTTGTAAAACATGGACTTCTTTGTAAAAACATAGATTTCCTTTATATTTCAAAGTGCCTTTTGGCATCTAGTGAAAAAGTCAATATTCTTTATTTGCGTAATCCTCTATCTTTCTGACAGGAGATCTTTTTGCTTATCTTTCTAGATCTCTTCTCTCCTGCCAACAAAAGAGAGATTACTTACCACTTCTGGGTGGCAACAGGAAACATAGAGGTATGAGCTTTTTTGACAGAAACACTCTTTTAACTAAACACTTTTTTCTATGCTTGCAGACCTCGTAGACCACAAATTATCAGAAGAAAGAGAAGATGAGCAATGGCTAGAACTCCAACAGATTTATTCAAATCTGCTCATATAAAAGATGAAGCATGGCTGAAGAACAAGAAGAGAGCTTTCCTGAAGATTTTTCAAGAGTGTACATCCGGGAAGAACCTCAACTCCACATACAATCAAAGGAAAAGAGAGAAAGAGCCTGAGCCCAAGAAGAAGTGTTCAAGCATCTGAAGCCCTCAAGCTTCAAGCTCCTTCTCCTCTCTTCACTCTCTCTGTGTGCATCTTTGTAATCTAGGGAGAGAGTCTTTTTGCTAAGAGTTCTTTTAGTTGGTTTTCATTTGTTCCAACTCTCAGCTTTGTTCTTTCTTTTCTAAGAAAGACTTCTGTCCAGCTGTAGGACTGTATACAGTGTAGAACCTAGCTAGGGGTTTGTGTCTAGCAGAACCGCACTGCGGTTTGTACCAGGAGGTTGGCTTCTTTACCTATAAGAGAAGTGGGTTGCCTTCTTGCCCGGGAAAGAGAAGAAGACCAGCTGGGGTGCTGGGTGTTGTAGTGTCCTTAAGGGGGACTGTACCCTTGGTTAGTGAAATCCCAAGAGGTTGCTTGGGGACTGGACGTAGGACTTCCTTGTGGGAAGGGCCGAACCAGGATAAATTCCTTGTGTCCTTTGTGTGATTGTTTATTTGCTTCCGCACTACTACTCTTTATCACACTAAACTAACCAAACCTTCAAGTGTTAATTTCTGTGTTTAAGTTTCTATTTCAGATTTAGGAAAAACCTATTCACCCCCCCCCCCCTCTAGGTTAGCTTGCTGCCATACCAA
The DNA here is from genome assembly GCA_014218235.1 of Colocasia esculenta. Taxonomy (NCBI): domain Eukaryota; kingdom Viridiplantae; phylum Streptophyta; class Magnoliopsida; order Alismatales; family Araceae; genus Colocasia; species Colocasia esculenta. The sequence continues at coordinate 120,322,480 of CM024763.1, read as the reverse complement.
AAGGGCCAACACTTTCTAGCTCGAGAGGGATGCCCGCGCGTGGTGGGAGTCCGTTGAGGCAACAAGGGCAGATGTACAGTTCACCTGGGATGAGTTTAAGGAGAACTTCAACTCCAAATACTTCTCAGAAAGAGTCCAAGAGAGAAAGGCATCTGAATTTGCTGAGGAACCTGACTGTCTCTGAGTATGAGGCTCAGTTTTCCTGATTGGCGCACTATGCCAATCATTTGGTAAGCACGGAGAAAATGAAGGCGATGAGGTTTCTTAATGCGCTCAAGCCCGGATACATTACCTAACTTGTACCTATGGATATTCAGACCTATCCAGAAATGGTTAAAAAGGCACAGCTGCTGAAGGATGTGACCAATCTCACTGATTGCATCAAGGGCAGAATGGTAAAGAAGGAACAGACTTCAGGAGCACCAAGCAAACCCACCAACGGTAAGAAATGGCCGTTAAGTATCACTGACGAATCAAGCCAGGAGCGGAAGCCTAAAGTCCCTACCCCTACTGCCCCGAACAACAAACCAAGATGCAAGCATTGTGACAAGCTAGGTCACACAGTAGAAGAATGTTGGAGGAAGGTGGGCGCATGCCTACTTTGCGGGAGCCAAGACCATCGTATTCCTGAGTGCCCCTTGCTTAAGGAGAATGAGAAGCATCCTGTGGGACAGAAGAAGCCAGGCAGATTGTAGGCCTTACAGGAAATGGAGACCACTGAAGAAGGTGGAGTTGTGGAAGGTACACTACCTGTCTTTTACCAATCAGTATTTGTTTTGTTTGATACTGGCGCAACACATTCGTTCATATCACAAGCATTTGTTGATACATTAACTGAAAAACCTGCATCTATGGAATTTAATTACCTGTCACAACACCACTGGGAGAAAAGGCTCAATTGAATAAATATTTTTCATTAGCTGATGTAAGGATTGGTGAACTCAATCTTAGAGCAGACCTGATTTGTATGCCCATGGAGGGCTATGATATTATTTTGGGAGCCGATTGGCTATCTACGTATGGGGCTATCGTGGATTGTAGAAGAGGGAAAATTTCCTTTAGTGAATTCCCTAAGTTGACCTTCACGCGATGTAGACACAAGAGGCACTTGTCTCTCGTCTCTGCTATTAAGGCATAAAACATGATAAGGAAGGGTTGTGTGGCATTTCTTACCGCAATTGTGGTTGAAAAGAAAGCAACTAAGATATCAGACTTACATATAGTGCAAGAATACCCCGATGTGTTTCCCGATGAGCTGCCAGGCATTCCACCTGAAAGAGATGTAAATTTCTCAATTGATCTCATACCTGGAGCGGCACCGGTATCATGCCAACCCTACAGGATGTCCCCTGCGAAATTAAAAGAGTTGAAGGAACAATTGATGGAGTTGCTGGAAAAGGGTTTTATCTGACCAAGTACTTCTCCTTGGGGAGCACGAGTGCTATTCGTCAAGAAGAAGGACGGATCCATGAGATTATGCATCGACTACAGGCAGTTGAATAATCTCACTATCAAGAACAAGTACCCTCTGCCTCGTGTTCATGAGTTATTTCATCAGATATCCGGAGCCAAGTACTTCTCTAAGATTGACCTTAGATTGGGATATCATCAGATGAGAATTAAAGATGCGGACATCTACAAGACAGCTTTCAGGAGCAGGTACGGTCATTATGAATTTGTAGTCATGCCTTTTGGACTAACTAATGCTCCTACATCTTTTATGCAATTGATGAATAGCATATATCGGCCATACCTCGACAAGTTCGTCGTGGTGTTTATTGATGATATTCTCATATATTCCAAGACTAAGGAAAAGCATGAGGAGCATCTGAGGATCGCTCTGCAGATTTTACGGGACAATAAGCTCTACGCCAAATTGAGCAAGTGTGAATTCTGGCTCGAGGTATCATTACTAGGCCACGTTATATCCAAGGATGGTATCGTTGTCGATCCTTCCAAGGTAGAAGTCGTACTCAACTGGGAAAGACCGACCAATTTCACTGAGATCAGAAGCTTTCTTGGATTGGCTGGTTACTACAGACGGTTTATAAAAGACTTCTCCAAGATAGTTGTACCTCTTATGCGCCTTACGCGGAAAGAGAACCCCTATGTCTAGAGCAAGGAGTGCGAGAAGAGCTTTCAGACACTTAAGCAATTGTTGACTTCTGAACCTGTCCTCGCGTTAATAGTCGAGGGCAAAGGATTCTCAGTCTACACTGATGCATCTAGAATGGGTCTAGGCTATGTGTTAATGCAGAATGAGAAGGTGATAGTGTATTCTTCAAGGCAGTTGAAGCCACATGAAGTTAATTATCCTGTCCATGACTTAGAATTAGTTGTTGTGGTATTTGTGCTCAAGATATGGAGGCATTATCTATATGGGGAACAATTTATTGTCTACTCCGACCACAAGAATCTGAAGTACTTATTTTCTCAGAAGGAGCTTAATATGAGACAAAAGAGATGGTTGGAGTACTTGAAGGATTTTGATTTTAATATTCAATACCACCCAGGCAAAGGTAATGCAGTAGCTGATGCACTTAGTAGAAAGCCAGTAGCGTCATTATCATGTTTAGTCATGGGCGAGATGCAATTGTTAGAACAGTTCGCCAGCCTAGATCTAAATATTGAGCAAAGAAGTGATAAGATGATAGTTGCCAGCCTTAGGGCACAACCTGGCATTTTTTTCGAGATCAGAGAGCAACAGGCTAATGATCCATTCCTAGTCAGAGTCAGGGAGACCATAGCTGACAAGCTGGATTTCTCCATCGCTGAGGATGGAAGAATATTATTCCAAGCCAAGATATGTGCGCCTAACAATGAGGAGCTAAAGAGAAAGCTAATGGATGAAGCCCACAAGACCAAGTACACAATTCACCCAGGAGCAACCAAGATGTACCAGACATGAAAAGGTCATTTTGGTGGTCCAACATGAAACGTGAGGTGGCTGAGCATACCGCACACTGCCTCACATGTCAACAGGTAAAAGCCGAACACCGTCATCCTATGGGTGTACTCAGACCCCTGGATATACCCGAGTGGAAGTGGGAAAGTATTGGCATGGATTTCATCATGGGTTTACCCCGAACTCATGGTGGACTCGATGCTATCTGGGTCATTGTGGACCGTTTGATTAAGTCCGCACATTTCCTTGCCATTAAGAGCACCTGGAGTGTTGATGTGCTTGCAGCCTTATATGTAAAGGAGATAGTAAAACTACATGGAGTTCCCGTGTCCATAGTCTTAGACCATGATCCCTGATTCACTTCTAGATTTTGGAAGGGACTTTAGACTGTGTTAGGCACTAAACTCAATTTCAGCACAACATTCCACCCACAGACTGATGGGTAGATGGAAAGAACAAATTAGATAGTGGAAGACATGCTGCGAGCTTGCACTATAGATTTTGAGGGGTATTGGAATGAGCAGCTATCCCTGATCGAATTAGCCTACAACAACAGCTATCAGGCAAGCATTAAGATGGCACCATTCGAAGCACTGTATGGCAGAAGCTGTAGATCGCCAGTGTGTTGGAATGAAGTAGGCGAATAGCAGTGGTTGGGACCAGATATGGTGCAGAACACTAGCAGAGATATACAGATCATCAAGGATAGGATTAAGATGGCCCAATCCAGGCAGAAAAACTATGCAGACAAGAGAAGAAGAGATTTAGAATTTCAAACTGGAGATCTTGTAATGCTCAAAGTATCCCCGACCTGAGGATTTCAAATGTTTGGTATGAAAGGTAAGCTAAGACCAAGATTCATATGTCCATTTGAGGTATTGGATAGAGTTGGCGAGGTAGCGTATCGGCTAGCACTACCTCCTAAGTTCTTAACAATACATAATGTCTTCCATGTGTCAATGCTGAGGAAGTACGTGTATGATCCGTCACACATAATCAGCTATGATGACATTATTTTGAACAAAGACATGACCTATGAAGAAAGACCAGTGAAAATCTTGGACAAGAAGATGCAACAGCTTCGAAATCGATCTATACTCGTGGTCAAGATACTGTGGGGAAATCACAAAGTTGAAGAAGCCACGTGGGAGCCCGAAGCAACCATGCGACGAAATTACCCAGAATTATTCAGTAAGTCACTCTTCCTCTCACAATCATATGAATTTGGGGACCAAATTCTTTTCAAGAGGGGGAGAATGTAGCACCCTTGATTTTTAAAATTCAAATAAAAAATAAAATTTTAAATTAATAAATGAGATAAATATATTTAATTAGAATAAATGAGGAATAAGAGAAATAAAAGTGAATTAAATCAATACCCATTAACCAAAATTAAGAATGGGTAATATTAGTGGCCCAAACATGAAAGCCAAAATGTGGAGAGCCCATCATGGGATGGGAGGTAATTAACCTAAATTCGAAGTTAAAATATTAATAAATTAAATAAGGAGGAGATAATGCCTAAATGGATGTCAATTATTCTAAATAGGAGTCCTCATCCTACCCTAACTCCTTGGCCACGAAATTAGGCCTCCTCCTTACCCAATTAGATGGACAAATGCTAGAAATAATAGAGATAATTATGGATTTTCGGAGTTGGAATAGAAGAGGAGAATTTTATGACTTTAGGACTCTATTAGCCATCAAAACACCCCAATCCTGGCCCTATCAACCCTCATTTACGTGCTGAGACTTTGGGAGATGAAGGGAGAGGCTGAAGGATGAAGGAGCAAGGTGGGAACGCTTGGAGCAAAGAGCTTCACCTCGTTCTTCGTCCAAAACCCTAGCTTTTTTTTACTGCAACGAAAGGTAGCCAATCTCTCAAGCTTAATTCGTGTAAAAATTACCCTAAGTAGTCTTCATGATCCCCTTTGAAAGCCCTCGTAGTTCGCTCCATTTCGTTCATCCCTGAGAGCGAATTTAATGTTTCAATCTCTGTCATGATCATGCTCCCGAAACCACTTGTTTGCTTTAAATTCCTGCATGTACTTGATCCCATGCTCCAAATTTAATCTCATAAATACTACTTGTTATTACCTTTCAAACGCTCCTAATTTCCCTAATTTTCATCTTGTATCCATGGCGAATTAAATCGTTATTCCTTGACTATGCATATTTAGGTTAACGAAAAGTAACCTAGTCAAAGCATGCTCTATACATGACTGTTTCTAATTAATCGTGACCAGTAATGGATCTCCATGTCTACTCTCAGTTTCATGATTTATGGATTACTATGTGATTTTATATCGATTTTGAAGTACCCTGTAGCATGTTTGGAAGGGATCGAACCCACCCAAAAAGGGGAAAATCTCCTTTTTTGGGCTCGGGCCACCTTCTGAGGGGGTCGCGACAGAGGGGTCCATCCCGTTCTGAACGCAACGGGTCGACTGGTCGCGACCTGACCCCCGGCTCACCCCAACGGCTGGTTCAGCTTGTCGCGGCCTATCCGTGTGTCGTGACCATAACACGTCGGACTAAGCCGTCGCTGCTTGACCGCCATCATGTCGACCGTTCTTGTCGCGACCTGAAGGCGACACCACCCTACGTTGCGACAGCAACAGAGCGACCAGTACCTGATTCTTACCCTTTAAACCCTACTATACATGTCTATTAAACTTTGTTAAGCCCAAATTAAGTACTGTCATGAATAATAATGATCAGTTAATTATTAATGAACATTATAACATGAATTTAATCTAAAGGCTATATGCACAACCATACTTGCTCTCTTGATTTCTTACACTTGCACACACATAACAATCATGTTTGCCATTAAACCCTATTAAATTATGCAATAATGTATCTGGTAATTAAGTGAAATAAATTACTAAATTCCCTATTTTAAATAATTACACTTGGCTACGTTTTATTCGTGTGTTTTATACACTGTTACCATTTCCCTCGACCTTCGAGCACTCGAGGCACGATGGACCCTAGTTTTCTACACACTCTCTTGGCATGGACCACCTCTCCACCGGGAAGACTCCTGACTGCAACAGGGAATCGTTGTCAAGGCCTCCGTAAGTCTTCTTGTCTTTGGTGCACGTCCTTAGCCGACGAGCTGGTTGCCCTTAAAATGCGTTACACCCCTAGGGATTAGTACGATCCAAACGGCCTTAGTGTTTCCTTCTTACCCTGTGTTCACGCTGGACCATTTAGTCTATGTTCATAGCACGGCTAGTGGGCGGATGTGACTTCTACCAGACTGTCGGTACTCGACCTGGTGCTGTGCAACGGATACTATCGTGGTTTAACGATGTTTTACGATTATACCCCTATCTCATCTACTATCTCGTTACTCTCATCTGTTCACTTTCACTCTATACTCTCATCTATTTTGTCTATTACTCTCATCTCTTCTTGGTACTCTATTTGGCCATACAATTGATTGTCTAAAATAACAAACAAGTGCTATATGCCAGTGCAATAGGGCCCAGTCTAGTCCTGGGGAGAGCTCCCGAAGAGTGCTATTTCCTTGCAAGGGTTACATGATCAGGATGTGTACGGAGAGCCATTTAATACTATAACATTTAATCATTGACAATCAAAGTGTTATCTATTCGAGTGCTATACAAGTGCTATTATCGTTACATGGCCATTCTATTATCGTTATCGTTGTGCTATTTTCACTATACTAGTGCTATTGCTCTCTTGCTATCGTTACTTGCTCTTCATGACTATACTCTTTCGTTACCCTGCCATTTAAGACATTAATTATTTAAAGCATGCTTGTTCTCATGAGATATTAAGTCCTACTGGACGTTATTCGCTCATCATGCGTATTTTATTCATGTGTTCCGGTGAGTCGGATGGTGACCACACTCACGAGGATGGTTACGAGGACGATGTTCAAGAGTGACCAGTTTCAGCATCCTGTGCTTTAGTAGTTAGTTAGTATAGTTATGAGTCAGTTAGTTGTTATGTAATAGTTTGGATTTGAATAAAGTACTCTGGGCCCTAGTTTTGTCTCTGATAGATGGATATAATAGATATTTGATGGATCATTAATGAAATTGGAGTTGTTTGATATTATTTCCATTTGTGCAATGATTTGTCATTTATTTCTCGCTCTGTACTATTTAATAACTGTAATATCGCTTCGATATTCCTCATCGGGGCATTACAAAACGTGAGCAACAAGTATGGTAACATGAATTGCGCATACAGATGCAAACATCAGAGCATCTAATGAACAATAATTGAAATAAACTCTTCATTTCATTATAAAATCACTAAGACTATTACAACCACTAATTCGGAGCCATGCACAAGGCTCATCGACATCACCACATTAGAAAGAAATCTAAAGCAATAACTATTAGACTCCATGGTACTAGGGTAACTTCATCAACTAACTCTAGGTCGCTTATCACTCTGGTCCTGTCCCATTGGTGTGTGTAACGTTATTGTCTGACTTACCTGAGACACAATAACAAATAACGAATGGTGAGCGATAACGCCTAGTGGGACATAAATCTCAGGATCAAGCAGGCTTTAAATAATTAATGCTTTAAAAGGGCAAAGTAACTAAAGATAGAGAGAGTCATGTAAAGTCGAGAAAGTAATAGCACAGGTAACATGGTTCAATTAGCATGTGAGTCAAGTATAGCACAATGAATATGGTTAAGTCACGATAGAAAGTGGTAACTCAAGATAGTAAGTAACATGTAGAGCCAAGAGAGAGAGAATGTAGTTGAACGTTAGCAGTGCAACAAGAGAGTACGACAGTAGTCGTTCAATAACAGGACAGTAGCAATTCAGTAACAGTCAATGGTAGTACAATAATAGTGCAGTACGTCTGAATTAAAAGACTAACGGTAACAGTATAACAGTTAGATGTCTAGCTAGTTCAGAAAAGTCAGTCAGAACCGGCGCAAATGCAGACACCGTCATTAGCGCCTAGGTATTTTCGGGTGGCTCTTTGCCCCCATGACTAGATTGGAGCCCCTCGGACACTCTCCGTGCCCTCAGCAGTATGCATTCAAGTCCAGTAGAGTCACAAGACCCATTATAGCGCTAGACAATTAAGAACAATAGGAGCCACAACAGCTCAAAGGGTTCCAAGAGAGTACTTTCAAGAGTTCAAGAATGTCATGTTAGGATGCCCGAGAACATAAGTACGATCATGTCACGGAACAATGTTCACTAGTAGTTCAAGACTATCATAACCAGAGCGAGTTCAAGAGCAAGTAACACGAACAAGATTGTTAATAGATTAACGACTATCAAGATAGTAACGATGGTTCGGAGTGTCATAGTATCGTGTCCTTAATGATTTTAAGCATAACAAGTCAGGTGAATAGGATTTCAGGATAATAATGATCAAAAGAGAGTTTCGACAACATAAGGTGCTTTTGCATTAATTTGATTAATAACTTGTGTTGATGTATCATTGTCGATAGCTTCAAGATCAGGGAGAGCGAGAGAGAGCATTCTAAGGCCGTTTGGATCTTACTAATCCCTAAAGGGTGACATAGGTATTAAGATACAACCAGCTTGTCGACCATATGGGAATCCATGGATAGAGAAGACTTACGGAGGCCTTGAACAAGGATTCACTAGTCTGACAGAAGGAGTATCCGATGGAGTGTTCGTCCAAGGCAAAAGAAAAGTGTGTAGAGAAACAAGTGTCCGACGTTTTAGAGGAATTCTAGAACAGTGGAGCGTTGGTAACGGTATTCCCAAAACATCGCGATAAAACGAAGACACGTTTATTTAAAATAGGGCAAATTAAATATATAATTGAGATAAATTAGCAAATGTATTATGAGATATTTTCATGCCAAGTTAAGTAGTAATAGATGGTTCAAGGGTGTGCATGTGTAAGGGAAATCATAGATAAAAAGTGGTCATGTGCATGTATTTTAAATCACTCAAATATACATTCATTTTATAACAGATGTATTTACTGCGTGTATGACTGTTAACAGGGTATAGACACTGCAGAAAGTTAGAGCAACACAAATCATTGGTCTTCATGCAAAATTCTGAGATCGCGACGTACCCTTGTAAGGGTCGCGATGGGGTCAGATCAGAACGCGACAAGGTATTGCATAGAATGCGACAGACCAGTCAGATCAGGTGGCCAGAACATGACGACAGCCCCTGTCGCGTTCAGAACACGACGGGTGGCGTTGTCGCGACCATCCCTGCGAACGTAGCCTATCAGACCTGCGCCTGAGTCCAAGCTGGAAAAAAGACAGCTCCTTGGATTGCGGTCCAAGTTGCCTTGTTTTGACACAGGGTGGTTCAGAAATTCATAACTAAGTGTACAGTTGATGAAAAATCATGAAACCACTTGCAAACTAATCTGGACATGCAATAGTATTCACAGTAAATAGGAATTGAACAGTAGACATGGTCTCGAGATGATTCAACAGGTTTGTTCACGAGGTGCATGGTACAGTAGACAGTAGAGTTCAAGGAATTAATTCGCAAGGTAGGATGGATGAAAATTAGGGCTTTCAGAGGCGAAAGATTCCTAACTTTCATTAGTATCTCCAGTTAAAATTTTGTGGCCTGGGATTGAGTATTCAAGAAGATATAAATTTAACATGATGTTTCTGAATCAAGGTGTTTGCAGAACTTCAAAATTCAAGACGAAAAGATTGGGTGAATGAAAAATTATGAAATGAAAGGGGTTTTGTTCCTAATGCATGGATCAATCTACAGATGAATTTAATTAGATTTTGCTCGTGAGAATGCCTACCTTTGACTCGTTTCCCTCTTCTAGGGCTAGAACTTAAAGAACACGGGTTGAGAGCTTGAGCAGCCTTCTCCCCACAAGTTCTTCTCCTCCTTGGCTTCCTCTCCACGTCCAGAAACGCAACAAGCTAGGGCCGGTCATGGGGGATTTAGGAGAGTATTTAAGCTTTCTCCCTTTCTATTTCCTAATAGGACTCTAACTCATCTTAATTTCGGGATTTCCTATTTTCTCTCCTCTTTCCAAGCATGTCCAATTCCTATTTGGGTTAGGTTGAGAGGCAATTTCGTGACCAAGCTATTAGGGTAAGTTTAGGAATCCAATTCCAACTCAAATTGATTATTTTAATACTTTAATACCTCTTTTCTATTTAGGTAATATTTAAGTTACGAATTTAGGGTATTTTCTTATTATTCCTCCTTTAAAAATCCCCATTTTAGCCCAATAAATTTTAGAGGGTCCATATAACATGACCCATTATTTAATGAAATTCAACTTAGGGAAATTTCCCTTTTTAATAAAGTTACAGATTTTATTGCATTTTCTTTCTTGAATTTATTCATGGGCTATGAGAGGTCCAATGGTCCAAATTCTCATGATGGACTATCAATACGTATTGTTAGAGTATACCCATAAATTTATTTTAATATTTAATCCACTTAGGTTCATGTAATAATGATTTTCTGACTTATTCCTTAATTACCATAATAAGTCATATAAATTCTAAAACTTGGTCCAAATGATTTTTCTATGCCCAAATTCTCTAATGGGTCATTAGAGAGTATCGTTCAAAGTATAACTACTATTTTTGTGAAAATTTTATATGTGTTTATATGCATGCAATAGTGATGCATACCTTTTTAACTAGTTTTGAATTTATTAATTGATACAATTTTTATTTATCTCTATTTTCATATTAATGAATTTTTCGAGGTACTACATCCTCCCCCACATAAAAGAATTTGGTCCCCAAATTCATATGATATGATACGACTACCAGTTTATTCTGAATATTTCGGTCTCTATTTCCGATTTTTCTTGTAGTGTTAGTGCTTTGCTATTGCGAAAATAATTTGAAATTAAACTAAGGGTTTAGTGATGGTACCTTGTCCACCTTCATTGTCATGATTTATATCCACAAGGGCTTGTAATCATCCTTTTGCGTGGAATTTGGTTCCACTTTGTTGGACAATTGATCACTCGATGTTGTTGACTTCCACATCGCAAGCATCTGCCCCATCTCTTCCAACAGTTATCAACCTGATGCCTTGACCTTTCGCAATATTCACAGACTTCCTTTCGCTCCACTTCCTCTTTCATTCTCTTGCTATCTACTGTATTTCTTCCTTTATTCCCATTGGAATGTGTAGCACGTTCCCTTTTCAACGCCTTCTTCTTATGGATCTTTTCGAGAAGTTCTATGGTGTTCTCTACTAATTGAGCTCTCAATACCATGACTGAATATACTACAATGTCTAGTGGAACCAACTTTTCCCAGTACACAGGTCTTAACCCTTCTAAGAATCTCTTTGCCTTCATCTTTTCCGTACTCATCAAATGTGGTGCATACGGTGCTAGTCTTTCAAATTGTGCTTCATATTCTGCTATAGACATCATTCGTTGTTTTAAATTTGCTAATTCATTTGACTTCTTCTCACGAATCCTCACGGAAAAATATTTGGTGATGAAGAGTTCTAAAAATTCATCCCACTCTATGTCGATGTTGGGTAATTGTCGACTGTCAGCTTCCCACCAACCTCTAGCTTTGCGGTCCAACTAGAAGGTTGCCAGAAGGACCTTTTCCATCTCTGAACATTGCATAACTCTAAACATTCGTTCCATCGCCTTCACCCAATTTTCAGCTTCATCGGGATCCGGAGTTCCATTAAACCTAGAGGGATTTATTCGTTGAAATTTCCCATATAAGTCTCCTGCCCCATTTCTTGCTCCTGCTTGAATCACATTGTTAAGGGCTTGAGTTAACCCATGTACAGTCTGTTGTAATTCATGCATTTGTGCATGCTCACCAGCCATCTCCTCTAGTCTCCTGCGAGCAATAACATTTAATTTATTACTTTTTAGACTTTGAGTGCTAAAGTATTACTAAGTTGATACATATGTATTCAGGTCTTACCCATGGTTCTACCCAATCCTCACATAGGTATGGTAGTTGACTTAGACACGTGTCATGGCAGTTCACCTAAGATATTCTAGACTTTAAAATATCCTAATAAGGACATCCTAGGCTCTGATACCAACTGTCACGCCCCTCCAATTTAGCAGCAAAATAAATCGAGGGAAACGTGAGCAACAAGTATGGTAACGTGAATTGTGATACAAACGCAAACATCGGAGCATCTAATGAACAATAATTGAAATAAAGTCTTGATTTCATTGTAAAATCACTAAGACTATTACAACCACTAATTCGGAGCCATGCACAAGGCTCATCAACATCACTACATTAGAAAGAGATCTAAAGCAATAAATATTAGACTCCATGGTACTAGGGTAACTTCATCAACTAACTCCAAGTCGCTCATCACTCTGGTCCTGTCCCATTGGTGTGTGTAACGTCATTGTCTGACTTATCTAAGACACAATAACAAATAACAAAGGGTGAGCGATAACGCCCAGTAGGACTTAAATCTCAGGATTAAGCAGGCTTTAAATAATTAATGCTTTAAAAGGGTAGAGTAACTAAAGATAGAGAGAGTCATGTAAAGTCGAGAAAGTAATAGCACAGGCAATATGGTTCAATTAGCACGTGAGTCAAGTATAGCACAATGAATATGGTTAAGTCACGATAGAAAGCGGTAACTCAAGATAGCAAGTAACATGTAGAGCCAAGAGAGAGAGAAAGTAGTTGAACGTTAGCAGTGCAACAAGAGAGTACGATAGTAGTCGTTCAATAACAGGACAATAGCAATTCAGTAACAGTCAATGGTAGTACAATAATAGTGCAGTACGTCTGAACTAACTGACTAACAGTAACAGTATAACAGTTAGATGTCTAGCTAATTCAGAACAGTCAGTCAGAACAGGTGCAAATGTAGACACCATCATTAGCCCCTGCAGGTATTTTCGGGTGGCTTTCTGCCCCCAGGACTAGATTGGAGCCCCTCAGACACTCTCCGTGCCCTCAGCAGTATGCATTCAAGTCCAGTAGAGTCACAAGACCCGTTATAGCACTAGACAATTAAGAACAGTAGGAGCCACAATTGCTCAAAGGGTTCCAAGAGAGTACTTTCAAGAGTTCAAGAATGTCATGTCAGGATACCCAAGAACATAAGTATGATCATGTCACGGAACAATGTTCACTAGTAGTTCGAGACTATCATAACCAGATCGAGTTCAAGAGCAAGTAACACGAACAAGATTGTCAAGAGATTAACGACTATCAAGTCAGTAACGATGGTTCGAAGTGTCGTAGTATCGTGTCTATAATGATTTCAAGCATAACAATTCAGGTGAATAGGATTTCAGGATAATAATGATCAAGGGAGAGTTTCGAAAACATAAGGTGCTTTTGCATTAATTTGATTAATAACTTTTGTTCATGTATCATTGTCGATAGCTTCAAGACGAGGGAGAGCAAGAGAGAGCATTCTAAGGCCGTTTAGATCTTACTGATCCCTAAAGAGTGACATAGGTATTAAGGTACAATCAGCTCGTCGACCATGTGGGAATCCATGGAAAGAGAAGACTTACGGAAGCCTTGAACAAGGATTCACTAGTCCGATAGAAGGAGTATCCGACGGAGAGTTCGTCCAAGTCAAAAGAAAAGTGTGTAGAGAAACAAGTGCCCGACGTTCTAGAGGAATTCTAGAACAGTGGAGCGTTGGTAACGGTATTCCCAAAACATCACGATAAAACGAAGACAAGTTCATTTAAAATAGGGAAAATTAAATATATAATTGAGATAAATTACCAGATGTAATATGAGATATTTTCATACCAAGTTAAGCAGTAATAGATGGTTCAAGTGTGTGCATGTGTAAGGGAAATCATAGATAGAAAGTGGTCATGTGCATGTATTTTAAATCACTCAAAAATACATTCATTTTATAATAGATGTATTTACTGTGTGTATGACTGTTAACAGGGTATAGACACTGCAGAAAGTTAGAGCAACACAAATCATGGGTCTTCATGCAAAATTTTGAGATCGTGACGTACCCTTGTAAGGGTCGCGACGGGGTCAGATCAGAACGCGACAGGGTATTGCATAGAACGCAACAGACCGGTCAGATCAGGTGGTCAGAACGCGGCGACAGCCCCTGTCGCATTTAGAACGCGATGGGTGGTGTTGTCGCGACCATCCCTAAGAACGCGGCCTATCGAGCCGTCGTGTTCTCAGGTCCTGCGCTTGAGTCCAAGCAGGAAAAAGGACAGCTCCTTGGATTGCGGTCCAAGTTGCCTTGTTTTGACACAGGGTTGTTTAGAAATTCATAACTAAGTGTACAGTCGATGAAAAATCACGAAACCACTTGCAAACTAATCTGGACATGCAATAGTATTCACAGTAAATAGGAATTGAACAGTAGACATGCTCTCGACATGATTCAACAGGTTTATTCACGAGGTGCATGGTACAATACATAGTAGAGTTCGAGGAATTAATTCGCAAGGTAGGATGGATGAAAATTAGGGCTTTTAGGGGCGAAAGATTCCTAATAATCATCAGTATCTCTAGTTAAAATTTCGTGGCCTGGATTGAGTATTCAAGAAGATATAAATTTAACATGATGTTTCAGAATCAAGGTGTTTGTAGAACTTCAAAATTCAAGACGAAAAGATTGGGTGAACGAAAAATTATGAAACAAAAGGGGTTTTGTTCCTGATGCATGGATCAATCTACAGACGAATTCAATTAGATTTTGCTCGTGAGAATGCCTACCTTTGACTCGTTTCCCTCTTCTAGGGCTAGAACTTAAAGAACACGGGTTGAGAGCTTGAGCAGCCTCCTCCTCCTTGGCTTCCTCTCCACGTCCAGAAACCCTTTGCAATGAGCTAGGGCCGGCCATGGGGGATTTAGGAGAGTATTTAAGCTTTCTCCCTTTCTATTTCCTAATCGGACCCTCACTACTATTAATTTCGGGATTTCCTATTTTCTCTCCTCTTTCCAAGCATGTCCACCTCCTATTTGGGTTAGGTTGAGAGGTAATTTTGTGACCAAGCTATTAGGGTAAGTTTAGGAATCCAATTCCAACTCAATTGATTATTTTAATACTTTAATACCTCTTTTCTATTTGGGTAATATTTAAGTTACGAATTTATGGTATTTTCTTATTATTCTCCCTTTAAAAATCCCTATTTTGGCCCAATAAATTTTAGAGGGTCCATCTAACATAACCCATTATTTAATGAAATTCAACTTAGGGAAATTTTCCTTTTTAATTATGGAATAATAGAGTTACGTATTTTATTACATTTTTTTCTTGAATTTATTCATGGGCTATGAGAGGTCCAATGGTCCAAATTCTCATGATGGACTATCAGTACGTATCGTTGGAGTATACCCATAAATTTATTTTTATATGTGTTTATACGCTTGCAATAGTGATGCATACCTTTTTAACTAGTTTTGAATTTATTAATTAATAAAATTTTAATTTATCTCTATTTTCATATTAATGAATTTTCCGGGGTACTACAAATGTAGTTAGTGATCAACGACGAAATTATGTCCATTTCTAGTTAACATCGATTTTTTTTTTGGATGGATTTATTTCATCGTTAATTTGTCGCAATTTTATTTGGTGGAATCTTTATTTTAAATTTTTCTAAATTTGATAAATTATTGGGGACGGCTTGTCAATCATCCCCAATATCTTATTGGGGATGGTTGGCCAGTCGTCCCTAATAATCTTATTGCGGACGGCTGAGAGTCATCCTCAATAAGATTATTGGGGATGGTAGATCAGCCGTCCCTAATAATCTTATTGAGGACGACTGATGAGTCATCTCCAATAAGATTATTGGGGACGGTTGACCAGCCGTCCCCAATAAATTTATTGAGGATGACTTTTCACTCGTCTCCAATAATTTATTGGGGATGACTGCACAGTCATCCCTAATAAAATTATTGGGGACGATTCGTCAGCCGTCCCTAATAATTTTATTGGGGACGGCTTTTTTTTTCAGTCGACGCCATTGTATTAGCGACGGGCTTATTGGGGACGGCTTTGCGACGGTTGGGAAGCCGTCCCCAATACTTTTTTGGGACGGCTTAATGACTTTTGGCGACGGCTCTCAACCGTCCCCAATAACCCCTTTTCTTGTACACACAGAGAGATATATTTATATATACATACATAACCCACATATCTATACTATAAATTCCCGGATACATGGCATTTATAGTTGGAACTCAGGATATTAAATAATTTTTCCGAAAAAAAAGATTTTTTTAATGAAAAAGCCAGTCGGTCAAAAGTAACTAATGTCACAAACAAAATGATAGAGACATGGATAATAATTGGTCCAAAGCAGTACCTATCCCCAGCTAACGCATGCGTGTACAACATTTATATTCGGAACTCGAGACATTGTGTACCTTGACTGGGGATATGTGCCACACAACAATGCCTATAAATTCCATGTATCTAGGAATTTGTAGTATATATGCCACATATCCAGAAATCTATAGTTCGGATATGTACCATTTATACTCGGTAATTCATGCATGTAGACCACATCTTCACTTGGGATATGTGTTATGAATGCCCAAATGAGAAATTTAAAGTTGGCATTTAAGATATTTATAGCATAATTTGACTTGACTTGTGTTGCACATAAACGCAGAGACAGATGGCCTTTATTGTACTTCAAACATGAGAGATGGCATATCTTAATTAACTTGGGGAAAGTCACCCCACTTTGCTTCTTGCCAAATCTATTTAATCCACAAGGTCTGAGACAATGGTCCTTGGGTATCCATTCAGGATTCCAACACTTGGCCCCTTTCAGTTGTTGTCGATCGAGGATCATGCAGGCCATGAAGGGCACCCTTGTTACTTATTTCCTTATGGTGATACTTGTTTTGGGTGCATGTAAGTAGAACATTGTTAGTGGCAGTGGTGTTTGCGCGTTTTTGTGCGTGTGTGCATGTAAGACAAAGGGTACAAGAGTGGCCACTGCCGCAAGTTCAAGTGCTGGTGCATAAGAGATTGCCCATCGGAGCAATTGGCGCCATCTCCTATATAATCCTGGAATAATGAGGGGATTTAATTTCAATGTCGTGGAATTAATTTGGAGATCTAGGGATACCTTTTTCAATATTGTCATGGAATAATGTGGAGATGGATGTGTTTCATGAAATAATAATAATCACATTAATTCATTTTAGTGTGAGGCATTGCACATGCATATACATTAATCTCTTGCAACATTCTTATTAACAATTTACTGGTTATAATGACTACACATGCATATACATTAATTCTAAACTAGCAGGGAGGCAAACCGCGGCATTAATTTTGATGATAATTTTTGGTCAAAATACAAATTTAAATTTTGCACTTATTAGGAAAATGGTACGTTGAGGGTTTAATTATCATATATTTCTGTTTGTTATACTACAAGAAAAAGCGGCTATAGAGACCGATTTTGCGACCGATATTATCGGTCGCTAATCTGTCGCAAATAGCGACCGAATAGCGACTAATATTATCAGTCGCAAACTTGAGACCCATTTTGCGACCGATTTGTGTTTCGGTCGCAAATCGGTCGCTAATGCCCTACTTTTCCCCACGACCAACTTTTCCCCCTCCTCCTCGCCGTGACCAAAATTTCCCCCTCCTCCTCGCCGTGACCAAAATTTCCCCCCCTCCCGTCTTTCCCCCTCTCGCCGCCTACTGCTCGCCATTGGAACCGGCGTCGACGTCGCCGCCGGCTGCTGCCATCGCCGCCGTCCCCGCCTGCTGCTCGCCGTCGACGGCGCGCCCGCTCGCCATCGCTTGCTCGCCGTCCTTCCTGCCGTCCTCGTCGCCGGTAAGCCCCTTCTCTCTCTCTCTCTCTCTCGTGTGCCCCCCTTCCCGGCGCCAACTCCAGCCTCCTCCCCCTCCCGACCATCAACCCCCTGCCCAGCTCCCTCGCTACCCCCTCCCCCTGCCCAGCTCCCTCACTACCCCCTCCCCCTGCCCAGCTCACCTGCCGCCCCCTCTCCCTGGCCCCAGTTCCCCAGCAACCCCAGCCCCCCCCCCCCCGCCTGCCCAGCTCCCCTGCTGCCCCCTCTCCCTGGCCCCAGCTCCCCAGCAACTCCAGCCCCCCCCTCCCCCCCCCCCTCCGCCTGCCCAGCTCCCCTGCAGCCCCCTCTCCCCGGCCCCAACTCCCCAGCCACCCCCCCTACCCAGCCAAACAACCACCACCCCCCTCCCTCCCTCTGTCCCTCTGTCTTTCTGTCTGGATCTCTCTATCTCTCTCCCTGCCCAGCCACCACCGCCCCTCCCCCCCCTACATATGGTCAGTTTTGATGATAAAATTTGGATTGATTAAATTGGCATGGAGAAAAGTTTACTACACTTACAGAAGTGTAGTAAGGCCGCATTTAAATGTACTTTTGACCCGTTAT
The DNA here is from genome assembly GCA_014218235.1 of Colocasia esculenta. NCBI lineage: Eukaryota > Viridiplantae > Streptophyta > Magnoliopsida > Alismatales > Araceae > Colocasia > Colocasia esculenta. The sequence continues at coordinate 120,304,237 of CM024763.1, read as the reverse complement.
TCATCCACCTGATGCGACATTATGAATCGTGCCACATCAATTGACTCCAAAAATATAAAGTTGAATTCCAAATAAAAAGCTGGGACTCCAAAATCGGTCCTGTAAGGAATGCAGGTTATCGGTCCTAGATTATGTTAGCTAAGATTCACATATAATTCAGTCTATGTAGTTGCTGCAGCCCCAATTGCGACCATATGATAATATGATTATGATTTCATTTGTCAACTCCATTTCAAAGAATCATTCTTGATAAAACAAGTCAGGATTAAGGTGTATATGTGTTGCACCCATGCAATCAGAACCTTCATGAAGGATGACCATCATAAAATCAAGTCACCACTAAAACCAATAGGTTTCAGACCAGCTGTCACTTAAAGAGGGCATCTAACAAGAATAATATGTGCAGTACATAACAAGGGTAAGTATTCTCTTGAATTTTTTTATTCACAGATTGAAGAACTGTATAATTTATGAATGCAATAGCTCATCAACTGAGTAAACTACAAAGTTCTTTAAAATTAATAGGTTCTCCATCTGCTCAGGGATAATAAGCAGCTGAACTCAAAAGTAGGATCTCAAGAAGACCTGTATGCATATAAACATGCATGTGAGATTTTACCACCAACAAGATGAATTTCTTTCATTCTACATGTAAAATGAACAGATAGTTCAAATTCTAATGTGATCTATGTAAAATGAATAGACCCGTGAGATTAATTGACTCATGTTGAGCTCAACCATCCAAAAGATAAGCCGCTCCCTGTTGTTGGGTCCCTGTTTTGCATGGAGTTACTGATTGCTATTACATTGAATAATTACTATAATAACCATCCAGAAGTTTCTGAAGAGGGTTTTGAGGCACTGCTATTGTAACATGTTAGACACTGCTATTGCAATAAAAACGAAAATTCTTACAGGACCGATAACCTGCATTCCTTAAAGCGTATACTAGTGTTTAATTAACATGTCATATGTTTCACTAATTTAATCAATTCTTTGCTTTAATCCCACTCTTACTGTGTTGTGAAGGACTCTCTCTCCCTCTCAGTGTGTATGTGTTTGTGTGTCAGCATTCTTTGAGTGAAACAGTATATTATTCTTATGGATTTCTCTTCTTTAATGTAGGTTTTCATTTTGCATTTGTATTTCCAGTCACATTGCGCAGGTAAACTCTTCATCCCCTCTATATATATATGTTGATCCAGCGAGTCTGGGTGGTGGCTCACATTTATTTGAAAAATGTGAATGCGAATGTGTAATTTTTGCAGGATGTGATTGTCAAATTATATTGTAATGCAGGATGCAAGCGTGTGGATATAAAAATCTAGATGTGGTGTGTGAATGTATCGACCTTTTTTTTTTAATTTTTTGCCCATTCAAGACTTTTGTTATGATATATGTTTTTGCTATCTTTTGATGGTAATGACATATATCGATCATAAAGTCTTGAATTGTCCTGTTGAACAATCTATAGATGTTTGATCATCTGATGTTCTCCATTATATGTGCTTATGATAGTCTTAAAATTTCGTCAGTATCTCTCCATTCTTCTCCAATATACCTGCTAATTTAAACTACTCATCTTTTCACTTGTACTTACGAGTGATTTTTTGAGTAAAATTAAATTAGTAAATAATGGTGGTATATTGGAGAAGTGTGGGGAGATGCTGCCGAAATTTTAAGACTATCATAAACACATATAATGGAGAGCATCAGATGATCAAATATCTATGAATGGGCAAGATTTGATGTAGGTACCCCATTTTATTTGACAGTGTATGCATACAGGTGGATGTACACATGTGGATTTACTCTCAGTACAGGGGAGGTGCTGTCGAATTTTTTACTGAATTATGTAGTAGAATTTTATACACAGTCATGTCTACAAAAAAACTTACAAGCTTATTTTTTGTTTATGGTTATATGATACATAGAAATGGCTGGACCTAATAAGACTTAGATGAAACTTGTTAATAATCGAGGAGATCCCAGATATCTGCAGAGGGTAGAGTCTTTTTTGGAGTATGTTTTTCATGCAGATCGAACAAACTATAGGCATGGTCATTACAGTGAGTATAGGTTAGTGTGAGCATGAGAAGGATTTGGAATTATGAGGGTGAACTGAACATGGGTTTTGGCCCATTTGGGTCACTATATATATATATATATACTGCTTGAATGTATACGTTCCGACCCCCATGGACATTGAAATGTCAAAAGGCAGACATTCCACAAGGTATAGACACTTGGGCTGAAAACTCTTTGGAAAATCTAAATGATATTTCCTTCCTATTTAAAATGGCAGAGATGGACGATATGAGGAAAGGGTTGGACTTTTTATTTTGTTAGACATGTTAAAGTTTTGTGTGTTTACATTTCATTCGCACAGGGAAAATGTCGGAAGATCGTTCATGGATGTACCGTAGAGTAGTTGATCAGGTGGTGTCTACGGAATTTAAAAATGGAGTTGAGAGATTCATTCAGTTTGCTTTGAGAAATCCTATTGAAGCTGTAGATTGTGAGGGTCGTATCCGATGTCCTTGTGCAGTCTGTAAGAATTTGAAGTGGCTGACAACATGGGATGTACAACGTCATTTATACAGAAAGGGGTTTGTTAAAGATTATGCAAACTGGATATGTCATGGTGAAACATTATGGTCCTTCCAGCCTGCCGAGCCTGCCAATGTTGGAAGTGGAAGTTCATATGTTGATATGGTCATAGATGCTGCTGGTCCAGGATTCAATGTTCATGAGGAGCATGTACACGATGAAGAACCGCCAAACAAGACAGCTGAAAGATTTTATCAGCTACTCAAAGATGCTGATGAGCCATTGTGGAATGGATGTCAAAATCACTCTCGACTGTCTGCGGTGTCACAATTATTGAACTTGAAATCTGAATTTCACATCAGTGAGATTTGTTTTGATCGTTTGTTACTGATTATCAAAAGTATGTTGCCACAAGATGAGAAGTTACCTGAAAATTTTTATCGTGCAAAGAAGATGGTCACTGACTTAGGGCTTGGATATGAGAAAATAGATGCATGTCCTAATCATTGCATGCTATATTATAATGAGGATAAAAGTAAGGTATCATGTTCCATATGTGGTCATGATAGATTCAAGCCTAAGAAAGGGGACAATTCAAAGCAAAAAGATATACCATATATGTCATTGCGGTATTTTCCTATTGCACCGAGATTGCAGAGAATGTATATGTCACCAAAGATAGCTCAACATATGAGATGGCATGCGGAAAGAGTACGTCGACAACATAATGTAATCACTCATCCTGCAGATGCCGAAGCTTGGAGTCACTTTAACTGTGCTCACCCTACTTTCTCAAAAGAGTCGCGTAATGTAAGACTGGGTTTATGTACTGATGGATTCAATCCATTTGGAGGTTCAGTGACTTCCTACTCTTGCTGGCCAGTTTTCGTGACACCATACAATCTTCCGCCAAATATGTGCATGAAACGAGAGCATTTATTTCTATCATTATTGATCCCTGGTCCAAAAAATCCTGGAAAAAAACTAGACATATATCTCAGGCCGTTGATTGATGAGTTGAAATTGTTATGGACCGATGGGGTTACTACTTATGATGCATCCAGAAAGCAAAATTTCACTATGAAGGCTGCATTGATGTGGACAATAAATGACTTTCCTGCATATGGAATGTTATCTGGCTGGAGCACCCATGGAAAACTAGCATGTCCTTACTGTATGGACAGTTCCAAATCATTTGTACTTAAGCATGGTGGCAAGTCATGCTGGTTTGATTGTCATCGACAATTTCTACCAAGGGACCATCCGTTTAGAAGGCAAAAAGATGCTTTCTTAAAGAACAAAATTGAATTGGAAGAAGCTGATTTTGAACGGTTGTCTGGTCCACATTTAGCAGCAAGGGTACAGAACTTACCAGATATAACACAATTGTCGAGCAGCACAAGACATCTCCCTGGATTTGGGAAGGATCACAACTGGGTCAAAAAAAGTATCTTCTGGGAATTGCCTTATTGGTCAACTCTTCTTATACGACATAACCTCGACGTCATGCATGTTGAGAAGAATGTATTTGATAATGTGTTCAACACCATTATGGACATAAAAGGCAAAACAAAGGACAATGTGAATGCTCGTTTAGACTTGAAAATACATTGTAAACGTCCAGAACTGGAACTTCTTGATAGAAATGGTACAACAGTTAAACCGAAAGCAATTTACGCCCTTGGAGCTGCACAGATTAAAGAAGTATGCTTTTGGCTAAAACAATTGAGATTTCCAGATGGTTATGTGTCCAACATTGCTCGTTGCGTGAATACAAATGAGGGGAAAATATATGGAATGAAAAGTCATGACTGTCATGTGTTCATGCAGAGGTTGTTACCTATTGTATTTCGTGATATGCTGCCGAAGCCGATATGGGGAGCAGTGACTGAGTTAAGTCAGTTTTTTAAAATTTTATGTACATCAGAGCTCAGGTATGAAGATGTGGAAACTATTGAACAGAATGTGATCACGACAGTTTGTAGATTGGAAAAGATATTTCCACCCTCATTCTTTGATTCAATGGAGCACCTGCTTATACACTTACCATATGAGGCTAAAGTAGGAGGGCCAGTACAATTTAGATGGATGTATCCATTTGAGAGGTAATTTATATATATTTTCTCCTCATAATTCAATATCTCTTGATGTGTTTTTCATTATCCTATGAACATTCTGGTAGGTGCATGCATGAATTGAAAATGAAAGTTCGCAACAAGGCAAAAGTAGAGGGTTCCATTGCGGAGGCGTACATTATGGAAGAAATATCAAATTTCTGTTCAATGTACTTTGAACCTGAGATACAAACTCGTCGTACTCGGCCACCACGTAATGATGATGGAGGAGACTCCTTTCACTCTGATCGGCTCTCTATATTTAAGTATCCTGGACGTGCGTATGGACGTTCTTCGTGTCGGATGCTAAATGATAGAGAATTGCACTGTGCAGAAATTTACATCCTTTTAAATTGTATGGAGGTTGAATCTTATGTTGCGTAAGTTCTCTGCTCACATTACGTTTATGTCCATAACTTGTTAATTTTCATTCCATCTATAACGCTCCAATGTTCATAATACAGACAATTTGACTCAGAATTAATCCAAAGATGTCCATATCTCTCTGACATGGAGGTTGAAAAAGAACGAGAAAAATCATTGGCTTCTTGGCTGAAATATCGTGTAAGTATTATTACTAATCTTTCTCCTTGTTAGGCCAATTTATGACTAATTCTGACTAGTGTGCTCTCCATATGTAGGTTGAAAATGATTTTATTACTGATCAAAGAATTCGAGAGATCAGTTATGGCCCATCGAAAGTTGCACGTACATATCCAGCATTTATTGTGAATGGGTATAGATTTCACACTAGACAATATGGGCAGAATAAATCAACAATGAACAGCGGGGTATGTGTGAAAGGAAGTACATATAATGAAAATGAATGTGATTATTATGGTATTATTGAGGAGATCTTAGAATTGCAATATCTCGGAGATGACAACCATATATTTCTGTTCAAGTGTCATTGGTTTGATCCAAATTCTGTTCGAAATGACACAACATATGGGATTGTCGATATCAGACATAAGTCCAAATTGAATACTTATGATCCATTCATTTTGGCCGCACAAGCCCAGCAGGTCTATTATACAAAGTATCCATCGTCTAGAAATAAAGAAAGAAATGATTGGTGGGCAGTTTGCAAGGTTAAGACAAGGCTTTTCCCGGATTATGAGTTGGATTTGACTGAAACAGTAGAGTTGGATGTGAATTCCGAATTCTTTCAATCAGATTTGGGTGATGATGTAGACTTGCCTGCTTCTAGTGATGAATCTGTGGAGGCACTGTCTTTATCTAAAGAGAATGAAGTGGAAGAAGTCGAACCAGAACAACTTGAAATACAGTTGGGGGACTCCGATGAGGAGGAATATATTAGTGATCAAAATGAATCTGATAATGAAGATGTGAATGCTGAATTTGATATATCTCCAACATCTGAAGATGAAATGGAGAATGTTTGATTAATGGTATACAATTTTACCTAAAATGAAGGGTACTCTGTAATTTTAATACTCCCGTGTCTGCCCATTTTTCTTCCACTATTTGATGAATATGCATGTATTTTATTACCAGTTGAAGATATGGTTCGAGGACGGCGTGGGACTTCTTCAGGTGGGAGGGGTGAGGGTAGTGGGAGGGGAGAGGGTAGTAGGAGGAGATTTACTTCCTTTTCTACACCGGCAGTAGGTATGTATACTTTGATTTGTATGCATTGCGATATTTATTTAAATTAATTCTTTATGTCATTGTGGTAACTTATTCTTATTTTCACAGGACCCACGACCTCTGTACCGGTACCATCGACCTCTGCACCGATACCACCGACCTCTGCACCGCTACCACCGGCAGTAGGTATGTATACTTTCATGTATAATGCATTGTAGTATTTGTTTAAAATAATTCTTTATGTTTTTGTGGTATATTATTCTTATCCTTTCAGGATCCACGACCTCTGCACCGATACCACCTGTAGCAGGTAAATATGTCATGTATAATGCACTGTATGTTTTGTTTAAAATAATTCTTTATATTTTTGTGGTATCTTATTCTTATCTTTACAGGACCCACGACCTCTGCACTTTTACCATCGGCAGCAGGTAGATTGACAGCCTCTGCATCTCCATCACACATGGCGAGTAGATCTACACCAGGTATGTTCATTTACATTTCTATTTTTTTTATAGTTTGTTTTATTTATACTATTTAATTCGTATAGTACATGCTGATGACGAGACGAGTCATCACGAGGGGGAGGGCAGTTATAATGAGACGATGCGGGCAGTGTGGATAAATGAAGGGTATGTAATGCATTATTTTTGTTATCTATTCGTCATTGTGGTATTAATATTCTCAATTTCAGGAATAAAATAGAGCCAGCCCAAGCATCACAATTTATTACAAAGACAATTCAAGCACATATTCCAGGCCCCATCCATCGCTTTTCTGATTTTCCGATGGATGTTCAGGATTTATTGTTCTCTATGTTCTTGGTATGTATCTTATTTTATCATATTAAGTCATTTTCAATTCTTATTTGAACACACTTATTATTATGTAACATATAATTTTTTTTTTGTTAATATGTAGAAGAATCATCGATTCACAGAGCATTCACATGAGTTACGTGCTAGATCTGCATGGACAAGTACTGCAAGAGCAAATTTCAAACATCTTATGTACAATGTTCGAAAAACTGCAGAAAGAGCATGTGCAAGTACAGATAAGAACGAATGGAAGGAGCATGGGCCTGTGTGGATGAGAAAGGAGTATTGGACGGAGCTGTGCGACATTTGGGGAGCGGAGAAATGGAGTGAAAATTCAAGCAAAGCAAAGCAAAACAGAGCAGCGCATCCTGAAGCGAATGTACACACGAGTGGCTCTGTCTCCTTTGCAACGCATAAAGCGAGATTGGTAAGTATACTTCTACATTTGTGAATTTTTTTTAATCTAATAATAAACTGTGATTTATTTGAATAACAGGAAGTACAGTTCAAGCGGCCACCTCAATTTCAAGAGCTTTTTGATGAAACTCATAAGAAGAAAGGGACAAATGATTACATTAGTGAGAAAGCTCGGGAGGTAGCGGTAAGTGTATACACTAATAGTTTTCATTTATTGTGGTTAAACTGTAGAATAATTTTGTTTTACTTGTTTTATTTTTTGCAGGAGTCATATAGTAGAGGAATGGATGAGAGGTACGGGGATGACAGTCAGCGTCCAGAGTTGGATCCTGACATTTGGGTTGCAGCATCTGGGACACCCAAGAAAGGCCATGTCTATGGTTTTGGACATAGCTTGGGCACGACCAAGGTGATATCATCATGCTCGAGTTCGGTCTCACATGCGACCTCTCCATTTACCACACCAGCAGCCCCAGGTGTTTCTTCCAGTGCCGGCCCGACCATGACTCCGGATATGTTTAGGGCGATCGTGAACGAGACCGTCTCTCAGAATATCTCAACCATCGTCTCTCAGACCGTCTCCCAGATGCTCGTAGAATTGGGAATTCCTAGTAATAGAGCACCTCCTGCACCTCCTGCACAGCAGCCTCCGGTAAGTATTTTATTTTATTGATTTTCTATTTGTTAACTCTAAATATCATCTTACAAAATATAAGAATTTAGATTGAGGAGGGAAAAATATCACTTTCTTAACTCTATGAACTTGGGTTTGAGGGTCCAAAATTGAAAAGAAAAGTCTAATCAATCCATCGATTGTTCCAACACGACATGGGAGGTGAAAGTAACCCGTAGAAACTGACAGAGTTCAAATTGGTCTCCAAATTTGAACTTCATGCTCAAATTTACATTTCTTAAGAAGAACTAATTTAATCGGGTTTAATAGGGTCAAAAATAAAAAAATAGATCCGATTAATTTGTCAATGACTCCAACACGATCGGGAAGGTGAGAGTGACTTGTAGAAACTGACGGAGTTCAAATTGGACTCCCGATATGGCTTGGGCAAACAATTTTGTATTTTCTTAACTAGTTTAGTTTCAAATCTATGAACTTGGGTTTGAGGGTCCGAAATTGAAAATAGAGGTCAAATCAATCTATCGATTGTTCCAACACGACATGGGAGGTGAAAGTAACCCGTAGAAATTGACAGAGTTCAAATTGGACTCCAAATTTGAACTTCATGCACAAATTTACATTTCTTAAGAAGAACTAATTTAATCGGATTTAAGGGGGTCAAAAATATAAAAATAGGTCCGATTAATTTGTCAATGACTCCAACACGACCGGAAAGGTGAGAATGACTTGTAGAAACTGACGGAGTCCAAATTGGACTCCCGATATGGCATGGACAAACAATTTTGCATTTTCTTAACTACTTTAGTTTCAAATCTATGAACTTGGGTTTGAGAGTCCGAAATTGAAAAGAAATGTCCAATCAATCTATCGATTGTTTAAACACGACATGGGGGGTGAAAGTAACACGTAAAAACTGACGGAGTTCAAATTGGACTGCAAATTGGACTACCGATTTGAGCAAAACGTTTAAAACTATCATTCGTCAATTTCAGTTAAATGAAAAATATCTTGCTTTTAATTTTCAAGAATAATTGATTTCTTTATTAAGTACTTAATTTTAATTTTTTTAAATAATATGCAGGATTATCCGTCGCGAGATGTTGGACGAGACGACGACCAGGATGAGGATGACACATATGCGGAGGATTTGTGATTTCATTTTAGTTATGTGCATGTTGTTATTTTATTATGGATGTATGATGTTTGTGTGTTTGTATTTTATGTGATGAATTTGAGGTTTGTTATGGATGTATGATTAGTTTGTGTGTTTGTATTTTATGTGATGAATTTGAACTTTGTGGAGATTGTGATTTGTGTAGTTGATTTATTGTGGTTTTGTGGTATTGTTATTTATCAGGTGATTTATCGTTGTTTATGTAAATTTTTTAAAAAAATATTGTCAAATTAGCGACCGATATAATGCCGACGCTGATCGGTCGCTAAAATTGGTCGCTTCACCGATAGCGACGGAAAATATTTGGTCGCTAAGTCGGTCTCTAAATTAGCGACCGCATTAGCGACCATAAATATCGGTCGCTGTTAGCGACCGTAACAGCGACCGACTGTCGGTCGCTGTGGGCGACCAACCTGCGACCGACAAGGACGGTCTCTATTTGCGACGCACCTTGCGACCGACATATTTCGGTCGCTATCAGAGACAGATTTTGCGACCGATAACAATCGGTCGCTGTATAGCGACCGATATATAACGACCGATATGATCGGTCGCATTTCGGTGGTTAGTCGGTCGCCGATGGGTATAGCGACCGAATAACGACCGAATAGCGACCGAATCTGTCGGTCGCTATTTCCGCTTTTTCTTGTAGTGTTAGTCTTTCTCGTTTAAATCATCTTTCTAACATCTAGAAACTATTATCCCGAAGATTTTCATGGCGACACATAAGCATACACTATGATCGTATAGTGCCTTGGAAACCATCACTATGTGACCTGTCTTACTCCCTTCATTCTTTCTTCTGCTTTCATAACAGCTTCAAAACTATTCAGTTATCTTTGACGTATAGAAGGCTCCTAGCAGGAGCTACTCCCTTCCTCAATCTCTCGTTCTTTCTCTGTCATCGAAAGTAGTAAGAAATCTTCTCAGCATCAAATATTTTCTTCGTAATCCAAAACGCCTATGTCCGATCATTCTTTTTTTCAAGTCGTATCTTGTGTTGTTTTGATCCCTCTCTCCCTTGTTCTTCTGCCATATTCTAATGGTTTGCTCGCATCATTTAGGTTCTCTCCTGCGAACAAATATTGCAGTTGGACCATGGATGTTGAAGCACTTGCCGTAGTCAAATTAGATGTGCGTGAGACCTAGCCAAGGCACACAATGATATCCTAAATAAGATGAGTAATCATTTAGATTATGTTTCGTATTGAGATAATACAGGAATTTGGTTGAGTTCAACCAATTATTTATTTTCTATATCACTATAAGGAAAATAGGATTTGTCGACGACTCTATGTCAATAGCTACAAGTATCCGCTGATATGACTGACATTTGTCAACGGCTAAAATCAGCTGTTGAGATAATAATCAGTTGTTTGTGGCTACTCTAGTCGTTGACAACGTCATCGCCAAATGACGAGTATATAAACGACTAACTTTAGCCGCTGACATAAGTTTGACATTTGGCAACAACTAAAATATGTTGTTGATGTATTGAATATATGTCAGCGACTAACTTAAGCCATTGATATAGATTTAACTTTTATTAGCGGCTCAAGTTAGCCGTTGACATAGGGTTAAAGTTTATCAGTGACTCAAATTAGTCGTTGACATAGGATATCGTTTATCAGCTACTTTAATTAGCTGTTGATGTATATTAATCCTTGAGTCACTGACAAAACTCAACATTTGTCAACACCTCTTAGTAGCCGTTGACAAACCATAAACCTATGTCAATGGCTAACTTTAGCCGCTGACATACATTTAAAACACCCATGTTCCCTCCCTACTCTCTCTCTCCTACCCCGCCTTGTTCCTCCCTGGAGATGCCCTCCTCCAAAACTGTGGCAACTTAAATGACCTCAAGAGGCCGCTGATATGACCGACATTTGCCAACGGCTAAAATCAATTGTTGAGATAATTATAATCAATTGCTAGTGGCTAAAATCAGCTGTTGAGATAATAATTAGTTGTCTGTGGCTACTCTAGTCGTTGACAACGTCGTCACCAAATGACGAGTATATAAATGGCTAACTTTAGCCGCTGACATAAGTTTGACATTTGGCAACAACTAGAATATGTTGTTGATGTATTGAATATATGTCAGCGACTAACTTAAGCTATTGATATAGATTTAACTTTTATTAGCGGCTCATGTTAGCCGTTGACATAGGGTTAATGTTTATCAGCGACTCAAGTTAGTCGTTGACATAGGATATCGTTTATCAGCTACTTTAATTAGCTATTGATGTATATTAATCCTTGAGTCACTGACAAAACTCAACATTTGTCAACACCTCTTAGTAGCCGTTGACAAAACTTAAACCTATGTCAATGGCTAACTTTAGCCGCTGACATACATTTAAATCACCCATGGCCCCTCCCTACTCTCTCTCTCTCCTGCCCCGGCTTGTTCCTCCCTGGAGAAGCCCTCCTCCAGAACTGTGGCAACTTAAATGACCTCAAGAGGCTCAAGGCCTTCCGCCCCTACTCCCTAGGTGACTCGCTAAACCTCTATGACTGGGAGGAGCTCGAGGCCCTCGAGCTCGCCGTCGGATGCTGGTATGCCACCAACCTACATATAAAGTCCTTCTTCGGTCACTGAAGATCGAAGAGGGACACTGACTATCATATATATAATAGAGACTTTAACTCATTTTTGTATGAGTAATCAAATGTGTCAATCAATACATGATTGATCTGATTAGAGTACAATTTTACACATATATAATGATCGAGTATAGAAGAAGACATTTCTAGCCACCAGGATAACTTTAAAACATAGGACGGGGGGAAAATCCTTTTTTCTTAGTAAAGTTAGTGGAGAAAATGACATGATGCATGCAGGGTTTGCCTTATCTAAATGCAAGTTGGTAAAATAGAGGATTATTGAAGGCCAATTGAATAACGGCGAGATCACAAACCCATCACAACTTTATTTGATGAGGGGGAACTCAGGATTCATGGCCGCCAAATTATTAGCCGATGGTGAAGCTAAACACTAGGTTAGACATACCTGAACAAGATAGCCAGGAATTGACTACCTGCGGACCTAGGGTGGATGATTCAATGAAGTGCCACTTAGGTCGATCCCTTTCTCGACCATTTTTTGGGTGATGCACCTTCTCCTCAACTTCTGGATGTTTCTCTATTTATATAACACTTAAGGAAAAAGTGATCAGTAAAGCTCTGACTTCAGCCCCTTGCCTAAGAATGACATATCTTTCTTGAAGCAAGGTCAAGGGACTGAGATTTATTAACAAAGTAAAAGGAAAAGGAAATATGTAAAGCAAAATACTAACTTGGAAACAAATATGTACATACGATGTTAAAGTAAAAAACATATATATTTTTTTGCTTTTTTAGTTTTGTTTTTTTAAGAAAGCAAATGCATAAGGAAAAAACATGAAAACACAAATTTTTTTTGGGTCAACACCTAGCAACTGCCTTTATGACAATGAAAGTAGCATGAGGCTAATGAAATGAATGAAAATTGGCCAACAGGAACATGGAGATTCTTCATGGCAATAACACTGCCCCTTGTGAACAAACCAACATATAGTGTAATTTTCAAAAGTTGGCGATCATCTTTGACAGAAACTTGTCCCTCAGACACCTTTTAGGTTGAAAATCTTTGAGAGAGAAAGGAAGAAATGAGAGGATATACTTCTAAAGAGGATTAGCAAAATCAATAAATTAATGAGTGTAAGATAGAATTGACAACATGTCCCTCCAGGTGATTTCAGACTATCTAAAATTTTCACTTGTTTGCCCTAGATTTTTGCAAGCTGCTAATTGGATGAGACAAGCTGGCCACATGCTTAAATGGGATGAGCTGCTTATGGATTTTAAATAAGTTTAAGTGGGATTAATCACGTTGGTTTGTTTAGGAATTTTTAAATGGATTTAAACGGGATGGGCAATGATAGGTTAGGTTGTGGGTGTGGTTGGTTTATGTGGTTTTATTTATTTATTTATTTATTATTTAGATTTTAAGTGGGGTTTTTTGCTGATGGATATATAGTTTATTTATCTGAGTTTTTATAGGTTTTATGTGTAATGTATATTTTATTTGTTGGTTTTTATGGATTTTATTTGTTGTGTTCTTTAATTAATTAATATTTTTATATGGGCTTATTTAAGGTGAGATGAAGTGTTCTAGCGTGGCGCTGGATACACATACATAGGGGACAACTGAAAAGTGGCAGAAATGGCAAGCACACAAATACCGCGGCCTAATTAAGCAAGAGCCAACGACCGAAGAGACTACCGCCAGAGAAAGTGTAGGTGCTAATTAAAATGAATACAGAAGCTTATTATAATCGATATTCATTGCATGAAACAGATCGATCATCAGATAATTCCATGCATGACACTGGAAATTAAAGGTGCATGTCCACAGATCTCCATGCACATATTATTCCAATGGATCTCATTATTATATATTCCATGATTAAAAAGGAGATGGCGCCGTCTGTTCCAATGGACAATCTCTTACGCACCAGCACTTGAACTTGCGGCAGTGGCCGCTTTTGCATCCATGTTCTTTGCATACACGCTTGCATCCGTAGGACCACCAACAGAAACCGTGGTAGAAGCCAGGTAGAAATGAACATTCTTCTTGCGGCCGCACCTGCTCGTCACCTGTACAAGGCAACTCGATCAAAGGACGATGAAGAAAACCACCCATTCATTAGCTCTGCAAGAGATCTACCATTTGCAGTCAAATGTGCCATAACAAATGATACAAGATGATCAGACCGATCGATAGAAAAAACTTTGGGGGTTAGGGGTGAGAGAGACGGATTGCTTAAATGGATATCCAAAGCATGTGAAGCATGAATTCTAGACAAAACCTTACTGCAAGAGAGTTTGAGAAAATACGAAAGTTGTAAAATCGTCCAAGGGGATGGACAACCCGAACCATTAGCGCACACAAACCCCAACCCCCCCCCCCCACCCCCACACACACACCACTAGCAATGTTTGCACTTACATGCAGCCAAAACAAGTAACGCCATAAGAAAATAAGCAACTAGTGCACCCTTCATGGCCTGCATGTTCCCCTACAAAGTCAAGATGTTCCTGCTTAACAACAACTGGAAGGGGGCGAGTGTTGGAATGCGGAATAGGGTGCACGAGGACTAGTCCTGTGGATTAAATAGATGTGGAAAGCAAATTAAAGATATGTCATCTCTCCAGTTTAAACTATAAATGTCACATATCTGTGCATTTACGTGCAACACGTAACTCAGGTTATATCCCAATTTCTAACTATAAATGTTGAATATATATATGTGCATTTATAACACACACAGAGATATATATTTATATATACATATATAACCCACATATCTTTACTATAAATTCCCGGATACATGGCAATTATAGTTGGAACTCAGGATATTAAATAATTTTTCCGGAAAAAAAGACTTTTTTAATGTAAAAGCCAGTCGGTCAAAAGTAACTAATGTCCCAAACAAAATGATATATCCAGAAATCTATAGTTCGGATATGTACCATTTATAGTCGGTAATTCATGCATGTAGATCACAACTTCACTTGAGATATGTGTTATGAATGCCCGGATGTAAAATTTAAGGTTGGCATTTAAGATATTTATAGCATAATTTGACTTGACTTGTGTTGCACATAAACGCAGAGACAGATGGCCTTTATTGTACTTCAAACATGAGAGATGGCATATCTTAATTAACTTGGGGAAAGTCACCCCACTTTGCTTCTTGCCAAATCTATTTAATCCACAAGGTCTGAGACAATGGTCCTTGGGTATCCATTCAGGATTCCAACACTTGGCCCCTTTCAGTTGTTGTCGATCGAGGATCATGCAGGCCATGAAGGGCACCCTTGTTACTTATTTCCTTATGGTGATACTTGTTTTGGGTGCATGTAAGTAGAACATTGTTAGTGGAAGTGGTGTTTGCGCGTTTGTGTGTGTGTGTGTGCTGGGGTGGGGGGGGGGGGGGTGATTGTGTCTTTATGTGCTCTAATTTTTCGTGCTGTTGATCACCTTGTATGATTACAACTTTCCTATTTTGCTGTAATATTTTGTCTAAAATTTCATGGTCCCAATATCCTTATGCAAAGTACAACAGAAATTTTACTTTGGCGATAGGACAGACTAGATAAAAATGAGTTTTTGGATCATTATTGTTTTTGTTTTCTTCTTTATAATCTATGAACTTTTAAAACATATATACATGCTTCACATGCCTTTGCCCCCACCCATTTCTCCCTCTCCCTCTATTCATATCCATTTAATTATTAATCTGTCTCCCTCTAGATCTCTTACATCACCCCTCACCGGCCGTCTTCCATGATTTGGTATGGCATATTTGAATAAAAACGGTAGATATATATGCTGCATGTCTGACGAATAGGTGGTGTTCTTCATCTTCGACCTTTGATCATGTATCACAGGTGACGATCAAGTGGGACTGCAAAACGAATGTGCATTTCTACCTGGCTTCTACCACGGTGCCTGCCTCTTCTCCTTCTTATGCAAGGACGCATGTCAAGACAAAGGGTACAAGAGTGGCCACTGCCGCAAGTTCAAGTGCTGGTGCATAAGAGATTGCCCATCGGAGCAATTGGCGCCATCTCCTTTATAATCCTGGAATAATGAGGAGATTTAATTTCAATGTCGTGGAATTAATTTGGAGATCTAGGGATACCTTTTTCAATGTCATGGAATAATGTGGAGATGGATGTGTTTCATGAAATAATAATAAGCATATTAATTCATTAGAGTGTGAGGCATTGCACATGCAAATACATTAATCTCTTACAACATTCTTATTAACAATTTACTGGTAATGACTACACATGGCAATCTAAGCAATAACTGTCCAGTAACGGCAGCAGCTATTTAATTCTTGTGGTGGCCAAATCTGGCCCCCTATACCCATAATGGCCCACTACGGCCCATACACGTCCTGTCAACCGACGTGGCCCCATCTCAACGGGTCACGGTTATCCCAAGACGATGTGATGATCTCAAGAGCACCGCCAGCTTGATCGGACACTGTCAAGCCTCGTGGCGGCATGCCCCCGAGTAGGTCGTCTGTTCCTCCGCAACCGAACACCCGCAGAAAGGTTCCGAACAGGAACAGTAGCCTTACTGCGGGGCGGCCCTCAACATCACCGAACAGCAGGTTCGATCCCCTTTGTGGGTCACCTGCTCGGAAAGCATCCCCAAAGGCTGCCGAACAGGCTCCCTGGCTTACAGAGCGGCTGTAACCGCCCCAAGCCACGTTCTCCACCATCAAGGGACGTGAACTGCCTGGCAGCCTAACGGCACCAGAGTCATAACTCCTTCCGTTATGCGCGTGCGTCAAGGCACCTCCTCAGGCACGATCTGCCGAACGTTACGCACGTTGGCCTCGGCACCAACGCCTATAAAAGCATAGGTACAGTACCATGCAACGGTACGTTCTCTTCCTCACGCGAACATTCTCACATTCCGAAACCCCTGCCTCGCAAGCTCTCACTGACTTAGGCGTCGGAGGGTTTCCCCGGTCTTCACCGGGCCTCCTGATCCTTTTCTGGTTTTGCAGGCCTTCGTCCTCACCAGCGATCGTCTTCCCTCTCTCATTCTAGTGGAGGCCCGTTTGGCTCAGGTCCAAACAGGATCACACCACCACATTTGGCGCCGTCTGTGGGAACGACGCTGCCATGGCTCGAGGACGAACCTCATACCAGAACGTAGGAAGCAGGGCGACGAGGTCCCGACAGTCACGAGGGGACTCTCGCCGTCGATCCCCCCTGGTGACGTCGTTATCGCCCCCGTCAATGCTAATCACGACGTCCCAGCACCGCCGGCTGCCGCACCTACAACTGCCCTCGAAGTAGCAGAGCTTCGGGGGCAAATGCAGCAGTTGACAGGCATCTGCCTCGCCCTGCAGGCCCAGTTGGCGGGAGCAGCGGCTCCGGCAGTTTCCCTGCCGCGCGAGCACTCTGGGACTTCGAATCGCATATGGTGTTCCACGGAGCATCAGATGCGGCCAAGTGCAGGGCTTTCCCCGCAACCCTCAAGGAGACCGCCAGGGCTTGGTTTGAAACCCTCCCTGCGGGCTCTATCACCTCCTTCCGCCAACTGAAGAAGTCCTTTCGGGACAACTTCCTTGGTGGAAGGTCTCAGCCGCGGACGGCGGCTTCTCTCCTGACCGTGCGCCAGAAGAAAGGCGAGGCACTCTGGGACTTCGTCAAGAGGTTCCGAACAGAGGCGCTTCGCATCTCGCGCCTGGACGTCCCTCTGGCCACCAGTGCTCTCATCCAGGGCACTCGTGACGGCTTTCTGCAGAGGACCCTCGGCGTCCAGCAACCTGCCACCCTCGCCGAACTACTCTCCATCGCGCAGCGCCACGCGGCCTGCGAGGAGAGCCTGGCGGCGAGCAAGGCCGAACAGGGGGAGCAGTCGGAAAAGAAGCGGCCTTTCGACAACGGTTCCGACCGAGATCGGAAGAAGGGACGACGCAATGGCGATTCTCCGCGTCGTCCGCGCCCCTTCACCAACTACACCCCCCTCACCGTGGCACCCGAACAGATCCTGGCGAAGATCAGGGATGAAGCATTTGTTCGGTGGCCACAAAGAATGCGCTCCGACCCCCGGAAGCGCGATCAGAATAAATACTGTCGCTTCCACCGCGACCACGGCCACGACACCTCCGAGTGCCGCCAGCTTAAGGACGAAATCGAAGACCTTATCAAGCGCGGCTACCTTGGGCGGTTCGTGCGCCGGAACGAAGAGCGCCCCCGACGCCGAGACCGCACTCCCGAGCAGCCGATCAACAACGAGCCCAATGGGCAGGAGATCAACGTGATCGCGGGAGGGTTCGGCGCGGGCGGGGAAAGCACTCGAAGCCGACGCGATTACGCAAGGCGAGTGCATGTCGTAGACAGGCCTGCGACTGTTCGGTCGGCTCCATATCCTGCCAGTCCTGCACGCACACAGCCCGAGGAGGCTATAACCTTCTCGAATGAAGATCTTGTAGGGGTTTCGACCCCACACACTGATGCGCTGGTCGTTTCGGCCACCATCAACCACTGTAACGTGCGCCGAATTCTAGTAGATAATGGAAGCGCCCCCGATGTCTTGGCTTATGACTGTTTTGTCCTCATGGGTCTGCGAACCGATCAACTCACCCCTGTAAATTCGCCACTCTTAGGCTTTTCGGGAGTTTCGGTCCAGCCCATGGGAAGGGTTCGCCTTCCGATCACCTTGGGAACGGCTCCCAGGGCTGTGACCAAAGTTGTTGACTTCCTGGTCGTCAACAACATGCCTGGATACAATGCTATCCTAGGCAGAGGTCTGATCGGACGCATCAAAGCAGTACCTTCGTCGCTCCATCAGAAGATGAAGTTCCCTACTCCGAGCGGAGTGGGCGAAGTGCCCGGGTGTCAGCGCGAGTCCCGCCGCTGCTATGTCCTCTCCTTGAGAGACAAGCAACCACTCGCTGGTCCGGCTCCCCAGTCTGCCGATCAGCCTTCAACCAGCCGAGGGACGCCTGCTGAAGACTTAATCCCTATTCAAGTGGACGACGACCCCGAACACGTCTTATACATTGGCGCCTTGTTGACAGAGGCCGAGCAGCAGCGTTACACAGTCTTCCTGCTGGCCAACTTGGACGTGTTCGCCTGGTCTGATGATGAGCTTCCAGGCATTCCCCGGAGATTATGGTGCATCGCCTCCGGCTGGATCCCCGGATCCCACCAGTTCAGCAAAGGAGGCGACCTGTGAACCGAGAACGGCAACCGTGATTCGGGATCACGTGGTCAAAAGCCGAGCTGTTGGGCTCCTCCGAGAAGCCCAATACCCAAGATGGATCTCCAACGTGGTCCTCGTACGCAAGGCCAGCGGCAAATGGCGTGTGTGCGTGGATTACAAAGATCTCAATAAGGCAACGCCCAAGGACAATTTCCCTCTGCCGCGCATTGATCAGCTGGTGGACGCTACTTCCGGGCATGAGCTTCTTAGCTTCTTGGATGCCTACTCTGGTTATCACCAGATCAGCATGCACCCCCCGGACCAAGACGCCACGACGTTCGTCACGGACCTAGGCTTATACTGTTTTACCAGGATGCCTTTTGGTCTGAAGAATGCAGGCGCGACTTACCAGCGATTGGTCAACAAGATGTTCGAGCAGCAAATCGGGCGCAACATGGAGGTCTACGTCGACGATATGTTGGTCAAGACTCTTCCGAGTACCGATCACATTTCCGACCTCCAGGAAACTTTCGCAACTCTGCGAAGGTATAATATGAAGCTCAATCCAGCCAAGTGCGCGTTTGGTGTTCGGTCGGGTAAGTTCCTCGGGTTCCTCGTATCAAACAGGGGAATAGAGGCGAACCCGGAAAAAATCCAAGCAGTGCTTGAGATGAGCAGTCCGAAGACAGTGCGCGACGTCCAACGCCTGACAGGGCGTCTGGCGGCACTGAACCGGTTCATGTCCCGGGCAGCAGAAAGAAGTTTTAACTTCTTTAAGTTGCTCCGAGGCCCTAAAAGCTCCTCGAAGCAAGGGGGGCAAGTACAGTGGACCAACGAATGCGAAGCCGCCTTCACCGAGCTGAAGGCATATTTGGCAGCCCCTCCCATTCTCTCAAAGCCTGTGCTCGGAGAACCTCTGTTCGTGTACCTTTCGGTCACCGAACACTCTATCAGCGCGGTCTTGATCAGAGAAGTAGGAGCGGCGCAGCATCCCGTATACTACATCAGCAGGGTCCTCCAAGAAGCTGAAAGGAGGTACCCCAGGGCGGAAAAACTCGCCCTTGCTCTCGTCACAGCTGCTCGGAAGCTCAGGCCTTATTTTCAGGCCCATTCCGTTACAGTGCTAACCGATCAACCGCTGAAGTCCATCCTTCAGCGGCCGGAGGCTTCCGGTAGGTTGGTTAAGTGGGCAATAGAGCTGGGCGAGTTCGACATCAGCTTCCGGCCGAGGATGGCGATCAAAGCGCAGGCGTTGGCGGACTTCGTGGCGGAATGTACCCTTCCGGCCGAGCAGGATCCACCGTTGGCAGACGAGCCCCCATGGGAGCTTTATGTTGACGGATCCTCGTGTGTCACCGGAAGCGGGGCAGGTTTGGTCCTCACCTCCCCTGAGGGGTTAGAGTTCCAATACGCCCTCCGTTTCCGCTTTCCAGCCTCCAACAATGTGGCCGAATACGAAGCTTTACTGTCCGGTATTCGCATGGCTAGGCACCTTGGGGCCATTCGGCTTAGAGTCTTTAGTGACTCCCAGTTGGTGGCCAGCCAGGTGAATGGACAGTTCGGGGCAAGGGAACCTCGCATGGCTCAATACCTCCAACAGGTCAAGAGCCAGACAAAGGGCCTCATATACTTCGAAGTTATTCATGTTCCACGAGAGCAGAACGCGCGAGCCGATGCACTGGCCAAATTGGCATCTTCAGGTGACATCGCCCCTTCCCGCTCTGTGTTTATAGAAGAGCTCGTCTCACCGAGCACGGAAGTAGATGTAGCTGCCATAGAAACGGGCCCACCAACCCCGAGCTGGGTGGACCCTCTATTGGCCTACTTACTCCGGGGCGAGCTTCTGCCCGAACAGGGCGAAGCTCGGAAAATCAGAATGCGCGCTCAGCACTTCACCCTCGTAGAAGGCAAACTCTACCGACGGTCCCTCGCTAGACCTCTCCTACGTTGCCTCAATCCTGAGGAGGCCCTCGCGGCCATAGAAGAAGTTCACGAAGGACTGTGCGGAAGCCACCTGGGGGGCAGAACGCTAGCACGCAGTGCCATCCGAGCAGGGTTCTGGTGGCCTTCTCTTCAGAAGGATTGCATGTCTTTTGTCAAGAAATGCCCAGAATGCCAAAAGTTCGGAGTGCTTATCAAGCAGCCGGCCGAACAGCTTCACAGCCTGTTCGAACCGCGCCCTTTCGCTAGATGGGGCATTGACATCTTGGGCCCCTTTCCAGAGGCCCAAGGGCGGAAGAAGTTCCTGTTCGTGGCCATCGACTACTTCACCAAGTGGATCGAGGCCGAACCTGTTGCCACAATCACCGAACAAGCTGCGTGGAAGTTCGTATGGAAGAACCTTCTCTGCAGGTTTGGCATCCCAAGGGTGATTACGTCTGACAACGGGAAGCAGTTCGACAGCACCTTCTTCAAGCAAAAGTGCGCCGAGCTCGGGATCTACAACCACTTCACCTCCGTGGCTCACCCCCAGGCTAACGGTTTGGTCGAAAACGCCAACCGAACATTGCTGCACGGGATCCGCACCAGAGTGGAAGCTGCGGGTGGATCGTGGATTGACGAACTCCCAAATGTCCTATGGTGTCACCGCACAACTGCTCGGGTAGCCACAGGGGAAACACCTTTCCACCTGGCCTACGGCTCGGAAGCGGTCATACCTCTGGAGGTGGCCCTTCCAACCATCCGAACAACCCACTTCGACGAAGCCGCCAATAACCGTGCTCTTCGAGAGAACTTGGACATGCTGGGCGAACGACAAAGCGACGCCAGCATTCGCCTCGTTTCTTACCAACAACGGCTTGCGCAATATTATAATGCGCGAGTCAAGGAAAGGCGGTTCAACGTGGGAGATTTGGTCTTGCGCCGCTGCTCGGCTTCGGACCCCCGAAGAGCAGTCGGCAAACTTGCCATCAAATGGGAAGGACCTTATCAGGTCACCCACGTCCTTGGGAAAGGCTCATATAAGCTAACTACTCCTAGTGACGAGGCCATTCCCAGGACTTGGCATGTCTCTAATCTTAAGGCTTATCATCTATAAAAGCCTTCTTTCAGCATCCTACCTCTCTTCTCCCTACTCCTGTTGCTTCACGAGCATTTGGCATATATACCTGATCGGAACCCCCTTTACGGTACCCAACGATCTGCGTCTTACATGCAATGCTCACGAAGCTAACGGATTCCGATCCGAGCAGGAACAACCACAACAGGGAGAAGATAGAGAAAGTGACGCTACAGAAAAATTCATAAAGCAGAGAATTTCATTTATAAGAAGTTCTTGTGCTTACAAACAGCCTTCCTTGGCCGATGTTACAAAAAGCGAAGTACAAGAAGACGTGAGGCAAGGGGATTAAGGAGCTTGTTCGGAAGGACCAGCATCCTCACCCGAAGAAGGCATCCGCCCAGACTGAAATTGTGCGAACCGCACACCATCTAAGCGGACATCTTGGGTACGGCGTCGACATTCCCGAACAGCAGCCTCGAAGGCTTCTTGGGTGCGTTCGGCCCAGGAAAGCCTCTCCCCCACCTCCTTCCCAGCATTGAGGCCCACTTTGTAGCAGCGAGCCCCATACTGCTCCAAGTCTTCCTTGTACTCTGGCCCAGCCTTATAGTCAGCAACGGCACGGGCCTCCGCATCTACTACTACCTTGGCTAGGGCGTCCTTTTCGGCCCGCGCCAAGGTAGCATCCAGCTTCGCGGCATGGAGAGCAGCTCTGAGGTTCTTCACCTCCTCCTCCAGCGCCGCCTCGCGAGCTTTATGCCTCGCCGAAAGGTCATCACAGAAGGCTATCTGCGCCTCGTAGAGATACCTCTGTCTCTGGCCCCGAACAGCTAAAGCCTTCAGAGTGGCCAGCGACTTGGACATTTCGTCCGCAAGCGCCTCTACGTCGACGTCGCTCAAACCATCTTCTGTCTGCCACTCCGGCTGGTAACCTTCCACTGACTTCTCCGGAGTCTGTTCGGAAGGAAGGTCCAAGCACCTTGCCAACCGTTCAAGACGAGAAGCAGTGGGGCTCGCAGGCAGCTCTCTTGGCGTATCCTCCATCCGACGAAGGGTCACCTCCAACGCTGCCACCGAAGGAGCTCCGGGAGGTCTCTTCAGAAGCGCCTCGCTAAGAGGTCTTCGGTCGTCTTCGGACTCTTCAGCCCGAACAGCACCCGCAGCCTCCCCCCCATTACCTTCGACTGCCTTGGAGGTTGCTTCTTCGTTAGCAACCACCTCGGAGGGGGGCATGGGGGGCAGGATTCCCCCGATGGAAGTGGCAACCTCTTCGGACGCCCTTGTTGGTGCGGCCGCCTCTTCAGTGGCCCCCGCTGCAGGAACCACTTCTTGTTCCGAAGAGAGAATCGTGGCTGGCGCTGCCGCCACCACGCCGCTCAAGACCACCCCAGCAGGGGCGGAAACCTCCGTCGCATCGGCGACCTCCTCCCGCCGAACAGGAGACGCCGCAATCCCTCCGCTCCTTCCGGAAGGAGCCTCCGCAGTGTTGCTGGTGGCACCGTGCTCCGCACCACCGACGTCGGAAGCACCAGAGGGCTCCCCATCCTTCGAGCAGGTAGAGCCCCTGGCCTCTTCCAGAGCAGGGCTTCTGGACCCGTCGCTCACGACGACGAGCCCCAGCTCGGTCGCCATCTCCTGCGCGACCTCTGGGCGCTCTGTGGAAGCCACCCGTGGCACTCCTTCATCGGCCGATTGCACGGCCCTGCTTTTTCTGTGCAGCAGCAACTGCACCTCCTCCTCTTCTTCAACCCCCTCCTCGTCGCGTGGAGGGGTAGCTTGGACTGCTTTCTTCCTCTTCCGAGCACGGAGCTGTTCCTCCTCCTCCGCGCTCTCTTCAAACAGAACCGGCCTCTTCTTGGCAGAAGCAGAAGGCCGGCTCGCTCCTTCACCCTCCACCAAAGAAGCCCGAATTCCAGCCGGAACCACCTCCTTGGTGGCCTTCTTCTTCAGCCGGATCCTTTCGGGCCCCTTTTCAGAGGCCCGTGCTTCGGCAGGACGCTTTGTGGCAGGCGAAGGAGCGGTGAGCGCCGTTGTTACCGCGGTACTAACCCTCACGGCAGAGGGAACCCGAACAACTGCCGCGACATCATCGCTCTTGAACACCATGTGCGCCGTGACAGGGATCTGCTCGGCGAAGTCTTCGTTCACCTCCTGATCCCGTCCAGCCTCCAGCTCCGCGGCAGCTGCACATGAAAGGAGAAGAAGAAGAGTTAGAGCAAATTCATTTAAAACCAACAAGTAAACGATCGAAAGGTCGTGTACTTACTCCACGGTTTGCTCAACCCGTACTTGACGAGCAGGTACTCGGTCACGTATCCTTCTCCATTCCGAACACCTGCTCGGAGAAGTTTGTCCGACGCCTTCGCCTCGTCCTGGATCAGCTTCGGAAAGCTGTCCTTCCGCGCAGAACGCATAACAGTGGGGAATCCCCACTCAACACCACTCCGGTGGCGCACGAAGAGCAGCCTGTCCATCCAACCCTTGTTGTTGGAGTACTTGCTGGACAGGCCGATGTGCATCCGGTCTGTCTGGTGCTTGGCGTAGTAGACATCTGCTCCCAACGCCCGCGAAGCAGACAACTTGAAATGCGCTCGGAAGACGTCCGCCGAGCCCCGGATCCCTTTCAACTTGCAGACAACACCGAAGATACATATGTATCTCCAGGTGTTGGGCGTTAGCTGTATCGGCGAAACGCCCCAAGTATTTAGGAGCGCCTTCGCCACCTCCGGCAACGGCAGCCGGAAGCCTGCCTCTAGGTGGTCAACAGAGAGGATCAGGCAGCCTGGTTTGTTCACCAGGATAGAGTCGCTCTCCTTGGCGTCAATGATCTCGTACTCCTCCCCGATCCTGAAACGCTCGCGCAGCCCGCTGTAGTGGCGGCATCGTGCTCCACTGGACGCCGCGACAGTCACCCCGCTCGCTCCGGCGACGACCTTCCCTTTGCTTGCCATTGCAAGGGGGATCGTGAGGGACGACGACGGCGCGAAAGGACGAAGGAGAAGATGGAAACAGGAGAAGGCAAGGAAGCGCGAAAGCTAAAAGCTGGAAGGTTTCTGAAAGGCGTAGCTCCCCCCCTCGTCTCTTCCCCTCCTTATAAGGAAAGAGGAGGGAACGAAATTCGAGGCGGGCCCCAAACGCCGCTCCTTCCCGTTTTTTTTTTAATGTGCCCCTTCGGGTACAGCGTTGGCGACCGTCCGAACGCGACGGCAGCACCTCAAGCATGGCGCGGTTTTGCACCCATCATGATGGGTTAACTGCCTACCCAGGCTCCAAGTGACGGCATCCCACAGAGGTCCATCGCATTAAATGCAGAAGTGACGCCCTCGAACTGCTCGTCTCACCGAGCCACTCGGGGGCGTGGGGGGCAAGTGTGGTGGCCAAATCTGGCCCCCTATACCCATAATGGCCCACTACGGCCCATACACGTCCTGTCAACCGACGTGGCCCCATCTCAACGGGTCACGGTTATCCCAAGACGATGTGATGATCTCAAGAGCACCGCCAGCTTGATCGGACACTGTCAAGCCTCGTGGCGGCATGCCCCCGAGTAGGTCGTCTGTTCCTCCGCAACCGAACACCCGCAGAAAGGTTCCGAACAGGAACAGTAGCCTTACTGCGCGGGGCGGCCCTCAACATCACCGAACAGCAGGTTCGATCCCCCTTTGTGGGTCACCTGCTCGGAAAGCATCCCCAAAGGCTGCCGAACAGGCTCCCTGGCTTACAGAGCGGCTGTAACCGCCCCAAGCCACGTTCTCCACCATCAAGGGACGTGAACTGCCTGGCAGCCTAACGGGCACCAGAGTCATAACTCCTTCCGTTATGCGCGTGCGTCAAGGCACCTCCTCAGGCACGATCTGCCGAACGTTACGCACGTTGGCCTCGGCACCAACGCCTATAAAAGCATAGGTACAGTACCATGCAACGGTACGTTCTCTTCCTCACGCGAACATTCTCACATTCCGAAACCCCCTGCCTCGCAAGCTCTCACTGACTTAGGCGTCGGAGGGTTTCACCGGGCCTCCTGATCCTTTTCTGGTTTTGCAGGCCTTCGTCCTCACCAGCGATCGTCTTCCCTCTCTCATTCTAGTGGAGGCCCGTTTGGCTCAGGTCCAAACAGGATCACACCACCACAATTCTAAACTAGCAGGGAGGCAAACGACATTATTTTTTATGATAATTTTTGGTCAAAATACATATTAAAATTTTGCACTTATTAGGAAATGGTACGTTGAGGGTGTTAATTATCATATATTTTTGTTTGTTAGTCTTTCTCGTTTAAATCATCTTTCTAACATCTAGAAACTATTATCCCGAAGATTTTCATGGCGACACATAAGCATACACTATGATCGTATAGTGCCTTGGAAACCATCCTTATGTGACCTGTCTTAATCCCTTCATTCTTTCTTCTGCTTTCACAACAGCTTCAAAACTATTCAGTTATCTTTGACGTATAGAAGGCTCCTAGCAGGAGCTACTCCCTTCCTCAATCTCTCGTTCTTTCACTATCATCGAAAGTAGTAAGAAATCTTCTCAGCATCAAATATTTTCTTCGTAATCCAAAACGCCTATGTCCGATCATTCTTGTTCTCAAGTCGTATCTTGTGTTGTTTTGATCCCTCTCTCCCTTGTTCTTCTGCCATATTCTAATGGTTTGCTCGCATCATTTAGGTTCTCTCCTGCGGACAAATATTGCAGTTGGACCATGGATATTGAAGCACTTGCCGTAGTCAAATTAGATGTGCGTGAGACCTAGCCAAGGCACACAATGATATCCTAAATATGATGAGTAATCATTTAGATTATGTTTCGTATTGAGATAATACAGGAATTTGGTTGAGTTCAACCAATTATTTATTTTCTATATCACTATAAGGAAAATAGGATTTGTCGACGACTCTATGTCAATAGCTACAAGTATCCGCTGATATGACTGACATTTGTCAACGGCTAAAATCAGCTGTTGAGATAATAATCAGTTGTTAGTGGCTAAAATCAGCTGTTGAGATAATAATCAGTTGTCTATGGCTACTCTAGTCGTTGACAACGTCGTCGCCAAATGACGAGTATATAAACGACTAACTTTAGCCGCTGACATAAGTTTGACATTTGGCAACAACTAAAATATGTTGTTGATGTATTGAATATATGTCAGCGACTAACTTAAGCCATTGATATAGATTTAACTTTTATTAGCGGCTCAAGTTAGCCGTTGACATAGGGTTAAAGTTTATCAGTGACTCAAGTTAGTCGTTGACATAGGATATCGTTTATCAGCTACTTTAATTAGCTGTTGATGTATATTAATCCTTGAGTCACCGACAAAACTCAACATTTGTCAACACCTCTTAGTAGCCGTTGACAAACCATAAACCTATGTCAATGGCTAACTTTAGCCGCTGACATACATTTAAAACACCCATGGTCCCTCCCTACTCTCTCTCCCCTACCCCGCCTTGTTCCTCCCTGGAGATGCCCTCCTCCAAAACTGTGGCAACTTAAATGACCTCAAGAGGCTCAAGGCCTTCCGCCCCTACTGTAAGGCCCTAGAATTTTATTCTCTTGCATAGGTGTTTGCTTATGATAGAAATAGATATTTGTATGTATAAATATATATATGTGTATGTAAATAAACTAATTGATAGATTGTTGTAAGTAAAGGTGTGTATACTTATTGTATGTATATATTTATTTACATTGCATGGATAATACTATTTTCTGAAGTATATATTGTATAGTTTATGTATTGGAATGGTGTAAATATGGTTTTATAAAGTTTTTTTGTTGTTCTGATCAATCGACCAATTGACGTCCACATTTGCAGACGTTAACCCCAAGTCAGCGGCCACATCGATGGACGCCGATTCAGAATTGGCGGCTAGTGATGTTGACGTTTACCTCCCAGATCTGTTGCGGTTTCAGATCCGAAAACGCCCCCAAAATTGTTGCCTCTTATTTTGGTAACTGACCCCAACAGTCAGGAAAACCCTTCCAAGCGTGTCTCCGACCCTTTACCCTATAAAACAACTTGTTTAGGGCGCAGTTAGACCCTTTTGACTCTTTGGGTCTAAAACCCTAGTTTTGTGTGCGAACTCTGATCTTTGAACTGTTTGATATGATGATTGGAGGCTTCATCCGGTGTTCTACAACGATTGGAAGGGAGTCTGAACATCCAAGAATATCTTCCCAACTCTGGCGTGCAGCGAAGATCAACACAGAACCCAGATTTGGAGGAGTTTGGCGACTCTTTGGCACTGGCCGAGGAGAGTTTCTTCGACCCAAATCTCCTTTTGTAGATTTTCTCAAAGGCAAGTAAACCATCCACATCATCCATACATATGTCTAGTAGGTCCTAGGATATTTTTCGGATTTTTATTCGAGTCCTGGAACCCCCCTTCAATCGATCTTTTACGTTCAGTCTGTGTTTTGCACAGACAGGAACTTAACGGTATGATCTCTTGCCGTTAAGATCCTAAGCTGGCAGCGCACGATGTTGACGTTAACATGATAAACGGCCACACCCTTGTCGTTGAGTTCTTCAGGCAGAGACAGTGTAGTCTGCTGCCATATAGAAGCTATTTTTTGGATTTTCTGCGCATGAGGATATAATGTATAAGTTATATGCTATGTAATATATTCATAGGATCATGCAGTATATGAATTTTTGAAATGCATGTCAAGCAGGTTTTTAATCTTGTAAAATTCTGTTTATGTGATTCATGTGGAATTTGAAGGTCATAGAATTTCTGTACAATGTTAATAGATGTTAGATCATACCACGAAAATTTGGGGATTTTCTATTGTCTGTGTAAATAATTAAAATTTATGTACTGTAAAACAATGAGTATGCATGATAGATTTTAAAACTCCAAAAATTGTATGATGTCAAATAAATTCATGAAAATTTTGTACAATATCATGACCATGGGAAACAGATTTTTGAACAGAGAAATATGTATGTGGCCCTGTGTACCATGTTTAACTGAGTACTTGCTAAAATAGGCAGAATGCATGTTTTAATCACCATAAATTGTGTATGACTCTGAAAAATATGAAATTTGGTATGCATGATGCTCAACCTGTAAACGGTATGTGGTTAAAGTTTCATGTAAATCTGACAATAGTAGGTACTGATATCACTAATTCATGAGAGAATGGCCAATTTAAGCATGCTTAATGTAAATTGTGATAAATTAGATAATTACAGTATGGTTAGGATTAGTTGTAAATGGTGTTTGTTCAACTCTGTAAACAGTAGTACCATGCTAGGTGATACTACAATGTGTGTATGTGTGAACATGAAACAAGTGTGTTAAACTGTGCATTAAGAGTGTGTTAAAGATTGAGAAAATGTGTAAATGTGCCAATGAGTGACACTGCTACCTTAGAGGGCTGTGGAACTGTACCATAGTAATGTCCCTACGGGAAGGTTCATATGTGTGTGAAATCCCATGGACATTGGAATAAAATCCTGGAGGCGGACAAGTACCGCTGGTTATGGTGGAGAGTGCTTCTCCCGGTTCTGCGCAGTAACTAAGATTTATCACTGTAATACCTAGGTGATAGATGTATGTGTGATGTGATCAGTGTGTGTCCTTCTAAGAGGTGGTTTGGACCATGTGTCACGGCATATAATGATAACAATGTGAATTTGTGTTTATGTGAAAAATGAATGTGAAGTTTGTGTAAATAAGTAAATGAGCATGTGAATATGTGAATTAGTGTGATAACATATGAAATTGTAAATAGGGTTCTAAATGTGTTAAAGTTTTGTCAAAACAGCAAGCTTATGATGTTTATACATGTGTTATGAATGTGGGAATTACTTAGAATCCATGTTAGGAACATTTCATTCTTCATATGTAAGTAGGAACATTTCATTCTTCATGTGTAAGTTGCATGTTAAGTTGCCATGATACTACAACATGAATGTATTAGAATGTGAATTGAGAAAATATGTTAGAAGATATGTAGAAAGCATGTGTTAAGGTTATTATTGTATGAACATAACTATGTACCATGTGTCATGAAATTGATAGAAGTATCATGTTAGGCTTTCTTTTCAGATTGTTTAATCCATGCTACATGAACTAGTGAAATTGATTAAATGAGTAAAATGTCATATGATGTATGTATGCTTACTATGTGGGAAGTTACTTGCTGAGTCTTGTAGACTCACTCTTGCTTCGGCGTACACGTGCAGGTGATACTACTCCCTTGGAGGAGATCGTTAGGAGTGACTCCGAGCGTGAGGAGTAGCATCTTCGTGGAAATTGACTTATTGTACTCTTCATTTTCATAAGTATGTAATAAAGGAATTGTTGTAATTCGGTTGTGGACAATGTGGACAATGTAATAGTTAATTTCTCAGTTATGAAGTACTTGATTTTCCTTTGTTCTATATAGACTGTGTATAAATGATGATGATGGAATAAGAAATTTATTTCTAGTTCTTTCAATTTCGTTGTTATGTGTTATATTTGTGTACGTTTCAGTCTATTGAATATGTGATGGGTAAATGTCCTACTGTAGCGGCACTCATTATATCGATGTGGATTGGTATAACCGTACCGGTATAAGGAGGGTCGTCACACCTACTCCCTAGGCGACCCGCTAAACCTCTATGACTGGGAGGAGCTCGAGGCCCTCGAGCTCACTGTCGGATGCTGGTATGCCACCAACCTATATATAAAGTGCTTCTTCGGTCACTGAGGATCAAAGAGGGACACTGACTATCATATATATAATAGAGACTTTAACTCATTTTTGTGTGAGTAATCGAATGTGTCAATCAATACATGATTGATCTGATTAGAGTACAATTTTACATATATATAATGATCAAATATAGTAGAAGACATTTCTAGCCACCAGGATAACTTTAAAACATAGGACGGGGGGGAAATCCTTTTTCCTTAGTAAAGTTAGTGGAGAAAATGACATGATGCATGCAGGGTTTGCCTTATCTAAATGCAAGTTGGTAAAACAGAGGATTTATTGAAGGCCAATTAAATAACAGGGAGATCAAAAACCCATCACAGTTTTATTTTGTGAGGGGGAACTCAGGGTTCAAGGTCGCCAAATTATTAGCCGCTGGTGAAGCTAAACCCTAGCTTAGACATACCTGAACAAGATAGCCAGGAATTGACTATTTGCGGATAGGGTGGATGATTCAATGAAGTGCCACTTATGTCGATCCCTTTCTCGACCATTTTTTGGGTGATGCACCTTCTCCTCAACTTCTGGATGTTTCTCTATTTATATAACACTTAAGGAAAAAGTGATCAGTAAAGCTTTGACTTAAGCCCCTTGCCTAAGAATGACATATCTTTTGTGGCGGAACGCCTCGGCCAAGCCCGTTAAATCGAAAACGTACTTGATCCGAGTCCGCCTCCCGCGAACGGGCCGAAGCCTCGCAAGGAATACCAAACCACAGTCCGTGTAAACACAAAGGAACACACCATTTTATATATATATTTCACAAGTTTTATAGCCATATTTCTACAACAACTGAAAGAAAGTACAAGAGCCTGGGGCATACCCCGAGGTACAACTGAAGAAAGTAAACAACTAACTACACTACACTGCTGGAGCTGCTACTACACAGCTGGAGGTACCGACCCTACACTGCTACGACGCGGCTCTGAACTGGACGACGGTCGAGAAACGTCCTCCTCGCTCTCACCTATGAGGGTAGGGGTGAGCCTCGCTAGTCATTGGCTCAGTAGGGAACTCCCCCAAAACCGAGCAAACCAAAAACACAGATACAAAAGCAGTCAACAGTACCAACAATTTATAGAACAGCTAAGCAGGATATGAAAGCTGTAAAAGTACTTACCGCCTGCCGAATACGAAAAACAACTATAATAATTAAACGGCAAATCAGTACAAGTGTACAAGCTAAAGTAGAGACAGCCAAACACGAGCCACGTGAACTGGTTCGCGACACCAGTAACTGACTTGGACAAGCTAACACAGGTCTACCTCTCAGTCTCGCAGCCACGGATGAAAGGTCCAGCTACCGCTCCACGTGAAAAGGTCAAGTAACTGTGGAGACCAACTAAACACCACCACCTGCGGACCACACGGTCGCAGGCCCATGCCTGGCACCTCTGGAGACCCTGGCCCGGGCTCGCTAGAGTGAGGCACTGGAAAAGGACTAGCTGGGGACCAGTGTCGACTACTGGTGTTCGTACCCCCAACTACGAGCGCGCTACAAGTGACTAAAGACAAACACAAGTGTCACTGTCCCACTGTCGTCTTTCCCTCAGCCGGACGTACAACTCAAACACATGAGTGAGGGTGTCCAGGTCAGACGACACAGACCTCGACGGTACAACACAAGTACCGGGACAAAGCCCCGAGCTAACAGCCTGGCTCACAAAGAACCTGGGGCACCCAACTGGAGAGGTAACCACGGTAGGCGTCGTACTACTTGCCACGTACACAAAACCACGTGAAGACTCACGTAAACCGCGTGCACTAGTAGTCCACTACACTTGAACACCACACAAACACGTAAAGAACCAACCATCTGCGTACCCAGTACGCTAATCTCAGAAACCACGATTATTGGGTGCACCACGATTATCGTTGCACCGCTTGATACCAACAGATATTCAATATATCAATATTTAAACCAAAAGCATGCTAACGGCAACATCGACTGCCGTCGATGGGATATAAACGGCAAGGTATCTGGCCGTTAAGCTCCCAGCTGAAGAACCTGGCGTCAAACGATATTGACGCCAAGCTCCCCAACTCCAGTTTCTGCAGAAACCCTAAACCGATTCTACAGGCATTCTTAGTCCCAAAACTATCGAGAAAACATGAGTAAATACTTCCTCTAACATGCATGAATCCTAATTAACTCCAAACAACATGTTTCTATTGTTAAATTGCTCAAACTACCCATGTACCCCGCATGGATACCATTACCCGAAAACCCATTATCATGCAGATTCATGCGTTCCAATTGCATTATTACACCCTATAGGAACTAAAGGGATCGTTCCCTACCTCAGTACACGCTTAAACCTCCTAAATTCTCCCGGTTCACACCGAACCCTCCGGAGCTCCTATGGCAATTGCACCACGTTCCGGCGTTTTCTGGCACAATCGACCACCGCCACACGTTCCACGATCTTCCAATTATCCTTTTACAGCTCTTGGAAGCATTGGGGAAGCAAGAGACATGAAGTCAGGGCAAGGGAGATTGAGCTGGGAGAACTGCTCTCGGGTAGACTATATTCTGTAGGTCGCACAGGTTGGCGTCAACATGGCTGTCGCCAATCAGACCGCCAAGGCTAGACGTCCATATCCCTTGTCGCCAAGTTCATACAGTAAACGTCAACTTACATGGACGCCAACAAGTCAACGACCACACCTGGCCGCCAACTCCTACTCAACTGCAGCAGGTCCTATTTTATCTCAGGACCCAACCTGCACCACACCTGTACACACCACATGACCAAACCACATTGGCCTCACAATGGCCACCACAACCGATACACACATGATCCATAAGGATCCGAAAAGCACACGACGTTACATTACTATCATCTAAAAAGAAAATTTCGACCTCGAAATTCATAACACAATTCAAACTTAAACAATTTAAACATACACATTTTTACAAGTACTATCATCTAAAAAGAAATACAAAAGCTTATTCAAACAGATAGGGATACCCCTTAGCCATCTCCTCGGCTAACTCCCAGGTATCCTCACCACCCAACATATTTTCCCATCTTACTTTAACTAGCTCAATTTCTTTATTTCTCAACTTCTTTATCTTTCGATCAATGATCTGCACCGGATACTCTGGCATTGTCATATCCGGCCTCAGGTCACAACCTTGATAACTGATTATCTGAGCTGGATCTTCAATACACTTTCTTAACATAGAAACATGAAATATATCATGAACATCCGCAAAATCTGCTGGCAAATCCAGCCTATAAGCCATTTCCCCAATTTTCTCAATCACCTGGAAAGGTCCTACATACCTTGGGCTCAACTTTCTAGTCTTACCAAATCTCATAATACCTTTACTCGGGGAAACTTTCAGGAAAACAAAATCTCCCACTTCAAACTGAAGCGGTCTCCTCTGGATATCTGCATAACTCTTTTGCCTACTTTGAGCTGCCTGCAATTTTTCCATAATAAGCTTCACTATTTCTGTGGTTTGCTGAATCAATTCAGGACCCACTAATTGCCTTTCTTCCACTTCATGCCAGTTCAATGGGGTTCTACATGGCCTTCCATATAAAGCTTCATATGGTGCCATCCCAAGACTGGTATGATAACTATTATTATAGGCAAACTCAACCATTCCCAAATGATGCTCCCAATTTCCTCCCCAAACTAAAGAACAAGCCCGCAACATATCTTCAATCGTCTGGATAGTCCTCTCTGTCTAACCATCTGTCTGGGGATGATAAGCGGAGCTATATCTCAGCTCAGTACCAATTACTTTCTACAGACTCCTCCAAAAACCAGAAGTAAATCTTGGATCTCTGTCAGACACAATAGTCTTCGGAATACCATGCAATGGAACAATCCTTTCAACATAAACCTTTGCTAATCTATCCACTGTCCAAGACATACTTACTGCCACTAATCTGCATACCTTGGTCAATCTCTCAACAAATACCCATATTTCATTATGCCCGGAACCCGATCTTGGTAAACCTGCCACAAAGTCCATGGCAATATCATCCCATTTCCACTGTGGGATGGGCAACGGTTGCAATAAATCTCCAGACTTCTGATGTTCTGCTTTAATCTGTTGACAGATAGCACACCTTGCAACAAACTCTGCTATTTCCTTTTTCATATGAGGCCACCAGAAATGCTTCCTCAAATCGCGGTACATTTTAGTACTACCCGGATGGATAGTGTACCTGGATTTATGAGCCTCTTCCAACACTCGCTGCTTTACTCCTCTTTCAGCTGGAACAAACAATCTGCCTCTGAGCCTGACCACACAATTATCATCAATGGTAACTCCTTCCATTTTTACAATCTCAGCTAAACTTACATCTACTCTCTGAGCTTCAACAATCTGCCAATACAAGGACGGCTCTACAGCACTAGCAGCTAGTACTGCCCGTCACTGACTACTGGGCACATACAAGGAGTTCTCCACTATCTCTTCATACAACTTCCATTCTTTAATCATCATCAGATTTATATATGCCTTTCTACTCAAGGCATCTGCTACAACATTGTCCTTACCTGAATGGTAAGACAAACTGAAATCATAATCTTTCAAATATTCAATCCATCTACGCTGACGAAGATTTAAATCTTTCTGCGAGAAAATATACTTCAAACTTTTATGATCTGTAAAGATCTCAAATCTCTCGCCATATAGATAATGCCTCCACATTTTCAAAGCAAACACAACTGCTGCTAATTCCAAATCATGGGTGGGGTAATTCTCCTCTGCTGGCTTCAGTTGCCTGGACGCATAAGCTATCACTTTGCCATGCTGCATAAGCACTGCGCCAAGTCCTCTCCTTGAAGCATCTACATAAACCACAAAACCACCACTCCTTGTCGGTAATGTAAATATAGGTGCTGATGTAAGCATTTTCTTCAATTCCATAAAACTTTTCTGACATTCACCGGACCACACAAAAGGCACACCTTTTCTGGTCAACTTAGTCATAGGTGCCGCAATCTTAGAAAAATCTTGTATGAAGCGCCTATAATAACCTGCTAATCCCAGAAAACTTCTAATCTCAGTTATTGTCTTAGGCACTTCCCATCTCATCACTGCTTTCACTTTACTTGGGTCTACTCACTACAAGAAAAAAAGAACCGAAATATTCGGTCTCTATTCGGTCTCTAAACAGTTCTGAGACCGAATAACGACTGAATAGAGACCGAACTTGTCGGTGAACAATTTCTGGTCACAAATCTGTGACCGAAAAAGTTCGGTCACTATTCGGTCACTAATTAGTGACCGAATAGTCACCGAAGCACTTCAGTCGCTAAAAGTGCACATCAGAGATTGAATAATTTCGGTCACAATTCGGTCCCTGATATAGCGACGGAATTGAGTCCAAAATTATTCGGTCTCAAATAGAGACCGAACCATCAGTCACAATTCGGTCCCTGATATAGCGACCGACTTGAGACCGAAATAAATCGGTCACTAATAGAGACCGATCAAATCAGTCACAATTCGGTCCCCGATATAGGGACCGAATAGAGACCGATGCATTCGGTCTCTATTTGAGACCGAATAATGTCGGACTCTATTCGGTCCCTATATCGGGGACCGAATTGTGACTGATTTCTTCAGTCACTAATCGGTCTCTGTTTTTCTTTTTTTTTTTTAATTTGTAAATTTTTAGCAAAATAACCTGTGTAAATAAAACAACGTCCACAACAATAATAAATATCCACAATACAACACAGTAAATGACCACAAACAACAATAATAAAAATGTCCACAACACAATAATAAAATAAAAATGTCCACAACAAAACAATAATATAAAGTCCACAATAATAATATAAAGTCCACATGAACAATAAAAATATACACAACATCATAATAATAAACTATCCACAACAACAATACAAATGTCAATAACAATAAGAATAATAGTGAAATGAAAATCATGAATCATCCTCCTCGTCCTCGTGCTCGTCTCCTCCCACGCCACTCGCTGAAGGAACCTACAATACATATATAACAATAATAAGTTAAAATTGAATATTATTAGAAACAATAAAATATTTAAATTTACAAAAATTCGGAGGCCAATCGGATGAGTATTTCTAATTTTAAACCCCTAAACGTAAGTTAATCATTTTTAATGTAAACAATTGTTGATTGTAAGTTTAAGGCGTCGAGCTAAAACCAGGAGTCCGAATTGAACTCCGTCAGTTTCCACAAGTCACATTCATCGTCGTGGCCGTGCTGGAAAAAACTGGAGGCCAATCAGATGAGTATTTCTAATTTTGAACCCCTAAATGTAAGTTCTTCATTTTTAATCTAAACTGACTTGTCGAATGTAAGTTTGAGACATCGACCTCAAACTGGGAGTCCGAATTGAGCTCTGTCAGTTTCCACAAGTCACATTCATCGCCCTGGCCGTGCTGGAAAAAACCGGAGGCCAATCAGATGAGTATTTCTAATTTTGAACCCCGAAACCTACCTAAATTCTTCATCTTTAATCTAAACTGACTTGTCGAATGCAAGTTTGAGGCGTCGACCTCAAACCGGGAGTCCGAATTGAACTCCGTCAGTTTCCACAACTCAGATTCATCGCCCTGGCCGTGCTGGAAAAAACCGGAGGCCAATCGGATGAGTATTTCTAATTTTGAACCCCGAAACCTACCTAAACTCTTCAACTTTAATCTAAACTGACTTCTCGAACGCAAGTTTGAGGCGTCGACCTCAAACCGGGAGTCCGAATTGAACTCCGTCAGTTTCCACAAGTCACATTCATCGCCCTGGCCGTGCTGGAAAAAATCGGAGGCCAATCGGATGAGTATTTCTAATTTTGAACCCCTAAACCTACCTAAATTCTTCATCTTTAATCTAAACTGACTTCTCGAATGCAAGTTTGAGGCGTCGACCTCAAACCGGGAGTCCGAATTAAACTCCGTCAATTTCCACAAGTCACATTCATCGCCCTGGCCGTGCTGGAAAAAACCGGAGGCCAATCGGATGAGTATTTCTAATTTTGAACCCCTAAACCTACCTAAATTCTTCATCTTTAATCTAAACTGACTTCTCGAATGCAAGTTTGAGGCGTCGACCTCAAACCGGGAGTCCGAATTGAACTCCGTCAGTTTCCACAAGTCACATTCATCGCCCTAGCCGTGGTGGAAAAAACCGGAGGCCAATCGGATGAGTATTTCTAATTTTGAACCCCGAAACCTACCTAAATTCTTCATCTATTGACCTAAACTGACTTCTCGAATGCAAGTTTGAGGCGTCGACCTCAAACCGAGAGTCCGAATTGAACTCCGTCAGTTTCTACAAGTCACATTCATCGCCCTGGCCGTGCTGGAAAAAACCGGAGGCCAATCGGATGAGTATTTCTAATTTTGAACCCCGAAACCTACCTAAATTCTTCATCTTTAATCTAAACTGACTTCTCGAATGCAAGTTTGAGGCGTCGACCTCAAACCGGGATTCCGAATTGAACTCTGTCAGTTTCCACAAGTCACATTCATCGCCCTGGCCGTGCTGGAAAAAACCGGAGGCCAATCGGATGAGTATTTCTAATTTTGAACCCCTAAACCTACCTAACTTCTTCATCTTTAATCTAAACTGACTTCTCGAATGCAAGTTTGAGGCGTCGACCTCAAACCAGGAGTCCGAATTGAACTCCGTCAGTTTCCACAAGTCACATTCATCGCCCTGGCCGTGCTGGAAAAAACCGGAGGCCAATCGGATGAGTATTTCTAATTTTGAACCCCTAAACCTACCTAAATTCTTCATCTTTAATCTAAACTGACTTCTCGAATGCAAGTTTGAGGCATCGACCTCAAACCGGGAGTCCGAATTGAACTCCGTCAGTTTCCACAAGTCACATTCATCGCCCTGGCCGTGCTGGAAAAAACCGGAGGCCAATCAGATGAGTATTTCTAATTTTGAACCCCGAAACCTACCTAAATTCTTCATCTATTGACCTAAATTGACTTCTCGAATGCAAGTTTGAGGCGTTGACCTTAAACCGAGAGTCCGAATTGAACTCGTCAGTTTCCACAAGTCACATTCATCGCCCTGGCCGTGCTGGAAAAAACCGGCGGCCAATCGGATGAGTATTTCTAATTTTGAACCCCGAAACCTACCTAAATTCTTCATCTTTAATCTAAACTGACTTCTCGAATGCAAGTTTGAGGCGTCGACCTCAAACCGGGAGTCCGAATTGAACTCCGTCAGTTTCCACAAGTCACATTCATCGCCCTGGCCGTGCTGGAAAAAACCGGAGGCCAATCGGATGAGTATTTCTAATTTTGAACCCCTAAACCTACCTAAATTCTTCATCTTTAATCTAAACTGACTTCTCGAATGCAAGTTTGAGGTGTCGACCTCAAACCGGGAGTCCGAATTGAACTCCGTCAGTTTTCACAAGTCACATTCATCGCCCTGGCCGTGCTGGAAAAAACCGGAGGCCAATCGGATGAGTATTTCTAATTTTGAACCCCTAAACCTACCTAAATTCTTCATCTTTAATCTAAACTGACTTCTCGAATGCAAGTTTGAGGCGTCGACCTCAAACCGGGAGTCCGAATTGAACTCCGTCAGTTTCCACAAGTCACATTCATCACCCTGGCCGTGCTGGAAAAAACCGGAGGCCAATCGGATGAGTATTTCTAATTTTGAACCCCAAAACCTACCTAAATTCTTCATCTATTGACCTAAACTGACTTCTCGAATGCAAGTTTGAGGCGTCGACCTCAAACCGGGAGTCCGAATTGAACTCCGTCAGTTTCCACAAGTCACATTCATCGCCTTGACCGTGCTGGAAAAAATCGGAGGCCAATCGGATGAGTATTTCTAATTTTGAACCCCGAAACCTACCTAAATTCTTCATCAAATTCATGACAGGGGCATACCCCTGGAAGTACAACCGGAGCCCCACTCCTCACTCCTCTCTCCGCCCCCCCTCACTAGGCCTTTGCCTACGTGAGCTGCTCACCTCCTCCTCCTCCCTCTCCCGACGCCAGTCTGGAAGAGGAGGCCTCGACGCCGTCGACGCCTCGGGCCGCTGCAACCCTCCTTGTACCATGGAGGGATCCCCCAGGGACACAATGTCGTCGAGGGAGGCGAACGCCGATCCGGTCCTCGCGGGCGTCTCCTGCTGGGCCTGCCGCTGCTGCTCCTGGCACTTCTTTAGCACCCGGTCCTTCAGTGTCTCGTAATCCGCGACGATCCGCGCCCGAGCTTCCTCAGCCTCTCTCTCTCTCTCCCTAGCCTCGAGCAGGCGACCCCTCATGGTAGCCCGGTCATCCCTCAGCTTCTTCATGGCAGCCGCCATGGTCCACCGCTGCACATGAAATACAAGGGGTGTTAGTTATGTACACATGCCAGGAAGGAGGAAATTCGGTGCCTTACCTCCGCCTCCATCTCCAACCACAGAGTCTCCATCTGCGCATGGAGAGTCGCCACTCCACTCCCCTCCCGCTGCACATAAAGAGCAAGTCATGTCAAGATCAAGTCAAGTCAAAATCATAATTGAAAAGCATAATCAACCTACTGTCTTACCTCTGCCTCAAGCTCCTGCACTCGTGCCCGCACCCGATCTAGGGCCTCCTGCAGGTGAACTGCCAGGTCTCCTCTCGCCAGCTGGGCAGACGAGCTTCCCTCCGCACTCAGTCCTCACAGTACACTCCTTTGAACCTTTTGAGGCCATTTTATGTACACACATTCCACACAAGTCAAGCAATTCAAGCCAATTCGACACAAATGCAACCCACTTTTATTCATCTAATTTGTGTTACACTTATTCAAATCAGGAAAGTACATCATTTTGCCTTGCGGGCCATAAAGAAATCACAAGAAATGGGGCAAATGGTGTCAGTAAAATCTTCATACTGCCATATGTCTTCCGGGGTTTCCTGCACTGCCAGTCCCACCTTCTTGCTCACTGTGTACTTCTTCCAAGTCTTCATAGCCTTCTTCATCAACTTCTCGTTTCGTCCGGTGACTATCATATCAGTGCAACTGGATGAAGTTGGAATTCCCCGTGGAATCCCAAGCTGACAATGGCACCGATGTGGTTGGTACACCACCATCTGACCTGCTCCAATCAGCCACAAATCTCTTTCTACCCTGGTCCGAACCCGGAACTCAATAGTCCTCATGAAGAGTGGCCTCACGATGAAGTCATCCATTACCAGAAACGCCAAATGATCTCTCCAAGCATCTCTGCCTTAAGCTTTCAAGTGTGCTGTCACGCACTTGATCTCATTCTCTGGCTCATACCACGCCCTGCTGCAGTACACCGAGCTCCGAAGGAAGACTCTGGAAGGAGTAGGTTGTACATCAGCAAAATCAAACTTCAAGTGAGCCTCCATCCATACCTGAAGCAGGAACAAGCTCCCGCATGTGCGTCCGCCTAGGCTCATCGTGTTTAGTGAACTGTACAGGTGTGCCAGCACCGCAGGGGCAAGTTACTGTCCGCGCCACAGCAAAGATAGGATCCCCACGTGCTCGTAGAGGATGAAATCGCCATTTGTGGGGAACAAGAATATCCTGGCCAGGCAAAGTGTCAGTCCTCGCGTTGCCCTCTCTCCACCAATCTCCCTAGCATGCTGGATCAGCCACCAGGCCAGTCGGTCCAGGAAGATCCCATGCTTGTTCGTCATCCGCAGCACCTCTTTCTTGTCCTGCACAATGTCTGCTAAAATCTCTTCCCACGGGAGGAGAGGAGTCGCTGCATCGTATTCCAAGCACCACCCCCATCCCAGAAAAAGCTCCACCTCCTCCAACAGCACGCTTGCTTCGAAGCCCTGGAACACAAAAGTATGTGTGTGCGGGTGCCATCTCTCCACCAACGCCCCCAGGGCGTCAAATCCCCACCACATGTCCTTCATGTTCTTCGCCAACACCACCATAAAACTCAGGTTCCACATGCCGATGAAGCTTCGCATGTCCAGAGTGATGGCGTTTACCAGGTTCACGAGCCAGGAAAAGGCCCGTACCTGGCCTTGGCTTGGGAAGGCAGGGATTTCTTGCATGAGGGTGGGGTGTTGTAAGAACAAAGTTTGGGGCGTTTTCAGCCCAGGTAAAAGCAGAAACGATCATTGCTTACCTCCCCGTTGGCCAGTCGCATGCTCAGGTGCCCCGGAACTTCGCTCAGAACTCCAAGGTTTGCGCCTGTGGATCGTCTGGTCGAAGAGGAGGCCATCTTGCTGTGTTGTTTTCGTCTCTCAGCTCTCTGGTTCGCAGCAGGAGTAGGGAGAGACGGAGGTAGGAGATGGTAGAGTCCTCATGGACTCCCATCACCTATATTTTCGGCCTGATCCGCTGTCAGGTAGACGTCCAGATCGGTGGACGTCAGTGGTAGGTGAGCGGCAACATCAGTGGACGTTAACCTGTTACTAGCGGCCATCGATGTGGACGTTTACTGTCTGGAAATTTTTAAAGTCTTATTCTTTATATGGCCATCATCCTTTTATCTTGTGCTTCAAGTTGTTTTGCAGATGTTTTAAGCACGAGTTGCGCTTCAATTTCGGAACACTCATGCGACCTTGAGTGTTACAGGTATGTCTAACATAGGACCCCACCAGAGGTGGATAACTTGGCGACCGTGAACCCTGAGTTCCCCTTTACCAAAAACTATGAAGGGTTTGCGATCTCTCAATTATTTGTATGGCCTTTAGAACTTTCCTCTGGTGCTAACTTGCATTTTAGATAGTCAACCCACACCAGCATGCATTTAGTTCTTCACCGCTAATCAGTCAAAAAAAATGGTGATTTTCCTCGATCATATGATTGCTCCATGGCTCCCCCAGCTTAGGTAGCCCACCGGGTCCGCCCTTCATGATTATCCAAGTTGATATCAGGTCTTTGTTGCCCCCCTTCTCCACTTGTCCCACCGTGCATATCACGAATAATCATTCCAGCCTTATTGAGTTCATTTGAGCCTTCGCCAGTCGCGAGCTTCATTCCGGACTTCAGGCTTTCCAAGCATGTGATTCCAGTTAGAATCTTTTGATAATCCTTTGAGAGATCAACCAACTCCTTGTCTCCACGACCTCCTAAATTCAGGACCGACGTCCTGATTAGGCCAGCGAGCCCATGA
Organism: Colocasia esculenta; assembly: GCA_014218235.1. Taxonomy (NCBI): domain Eukaryota; kingdom Viridiplantae; phylum Streptophyta; class Magnoliopsida; order Alismatales; family Araceae; genus Colocasia; species Colocasia esculenta. The sequence continues at coordinate 120,261,411 of CM024763.1, read as the reverse complement.
GCTCCGGTTATGAGACTCTTTGATTCAACCGTCATACTACAAACTCCTTTGACTCAGACATGCCAGAAACTAGTCAAAGTTCAACACAACCATGCCAGGGACCCTGCCATTGGGTCGCAGTTGTAGTTACACGGGTAGATCACCCTTTTCTTACCCCATTTTGTCTCTCAGACGATACATCATCAGTTTCTAGCCTGACTCTTTCGTTTGGCTTGCCAGAATTCTTATCCTCGGAGATGGTCCTTCATCAAATCTCCACGTCCTTCGTTTACCGAGACACCAACCTTTCAGTCCGCTCTGCTCCCTTGCAAGACCGGATGTCTCGGAGGGGCATTTGTAGACGCGAGATTTGGCCCATCTCCCACAAGGCTCTTTTGGCCCATTAAGCCTCGTTTGACCATTTGTTGACTTGCCTCGGATACCATGTAGACGGCAGCATCGATGGCTGCCGACTACTGGTTGACGGCATGGGTCTTTGACGCTGACCCAGACAGACGTCCACATCCATGGACGTCTGCATGCGGTTGGCGGCATGATCGCTGGACGTTAACCTGGTTTACCTAGTCTGCGCAACTACCCCGAGAATATAGCCCACTAGCGCCTTTCTCTCGCCCATGCACCGCATGGGGCCGTTCCCAACGGGCATATGGTCCACCTTGGCACCCCCTTGACCTAGTAAAAATCCTATGTGGCCTCTCCCCATTGGTTGGAGCCTTTAGACTTGGATTTCCATGTGTACAAGTGTGTTTCTTCACACTTGAGCATCCAAGGCAGCTGAGCTCGAGCCCACTGTCTATATAACTCCCCCTTGAGCCCTCTAAGCCGGAGGAAGGAGGCTGGACGTCCACATGCTGAAGCTTTGAGAGAAGAGAGAGAAAGTGCACCCACTCTTCCACCAACTCTTGCTTCTTCTTCCTCTCATGAGTTGGGACGTCTAGGAGGCTTCTTCCCGAGCTGGAGGAGCCCTACAAGGAGCTGCAACACTTGCAAACGAGGATCTACACCTCCATCCCTCTCTCTTTCCCTTTTACTCTTTAGTTCTTTTGCATATCACACACACTCTCCCACTCACTCTAGGCACATAGGTCCTCTCCCTACACACCTAGAAAGGGGTTTTCCAACCAAAAACGGAGGGAAGAAGGGTGGTCATAGCATTTGGCCACCCCTCTTCTCAAGTCCGCAACGGGTACGGGACTCACCTTTTGGGCTATCTCTTCACATTTTGGGCATTTACTACTCTGTCATTAGTCTTATAGAGTGTCCTTTTTGTGGCAGGAACAACACGCAGAAGACCGCGGAGCTCTTCTCCTTTGGCTGGCTGAAGGAGGAGAAGTTGAAGCCCTCGTCTCCATCCGTTGCGCGAGGCGACCATACCGGCGTGATTCTAACACTCCTTGGGCACAGGTAAGGCCCTGGCGATCACGTACTCCCCTTCATTCAGCTTGTTTTCTTTGTTCTCCCTCTAGTCAACTCAGTCAACGGGAGGGTCAACGAGGTCAACCGGCAACCCCATCATCGCCAACGAGAGTTCGGCGGCGTCCGCGAGCATTCGAGAGATCCAGAGTTCGGCCGGGGACGGTGCGGAAACGAGACGTCGACACACGGGTTGTCGAAATTGGTCACTCCTGAGCATCATCCTCATTCTCTTCCTCTTGAGTGTGGTAATCCCCATCAAACTCACCTGAAACACATGAAATAATAACGCAGGATGAGCGAACAACGCCCAGTAGGACTTAATATCTCGTATGAACAAGCATGCTTTAAATGATTAATGTCTTAGAAGGCAGGGTAACTAGAGATCATAGTCATGTAGAGCAAAGTAACGATAGTAAGAGAATGATAGCACTTGTACATGGAAAATAGCACAACAATTAAAATGATAGATTGGCCATGTAACGATATGGCACATAAAGTTGCACAACAGTGCACTAGTAACGATAGCACTTGTATAGATAGCACTGATTGATTGTCATAGATTAAATCTTGATAGTATAATGGCACTGGATGTATGCCAACATCTTGATCATTTTAACTCCCATGGGCAAATAGCACATTTCGGACGCTCTCCCTAGGACCAGATCGGGCCCCATTGCACTGGCATAGTCATGTTTCTATTATCTTAGACAATCATATGGATGGCCAAATAGAGTACCAAGAATAGATGAGAATAGTAGACGAATAGACGAGAGTGTAGAGAGAAAGTGAACAGATGAGAGTAAAGAGATAGTAGATAAGAACAGGGAGGAAATGTAACACCCTCCTCCGACCGCACACACACATATACATATCACATATCACATAGTTCTTGATCGGAAGAGGGGTTACACTAACAAACTTCGTTATGGGCTGACAAATCTGTGTAGTGTCCAAGACTAGCAAACCATTCCACAAAGGCATCTTTGGAAATTTTATACCTCAACAAAGTAACTTAGTATCAACACCCCTTATTTACATAAAGCCAAACTTTCTCCTCTAGACCTATAATAGTACAACAAAATCTATAAAGAGTCACTAAAACTATGTTCTTCTACTTCTTCTTCTTCATCACCAGTAGAGTTGTGAATAATCTGTAGCTGAGATTGCACTCTTCTTCAATCTGAAAGGGGTGGAGGAAACAAAGGCATGAGTCAGAGGGACTTAGTAGGTGATAGTAAGCGTAAAGATAGGAATTTCAATTGCAGAACTAAGTGAATATTTAGAAGGTGCATATATGGATCAAACATATTTGCTCATGAACTTCATACTTAACATAAACATATAGCTCAAGTTGGTTTCATAACAGCTCAAACGAATCTCAGAACAAAAGTCATATTTATCTTTCAAAATTCAGATCATAATTTGATTTCAGAACAAATTCGATAGACATCACTGCTCTCAAGAGGTTACTAAATAGACATAAATATATCCTTAGTGCCTAGGCGATTCCAGCACCTTGGATCTTGTTCATTGTGCAAGAACGGGGTTTATTACCCACCATCGTCAGTCCATTGACTTGGATTTACCTACAAATTGTTGCCCACAGCTGATCACAAGTGATTGGTGCTACCACAAGTGATCCTAAACCCTCTTTGAAGAGAGCACTGTCTTCAGATCATGAGTTATGTTTCATGAGCACAATAGGGATAGAAGTTCCAAAAGATAGTTTAATGATTGAGTAATCAAATCATCTTGGTCATAAAGTAGTTTAGAGTCCAAGAAAATGAGATAAACAACTTGCGAGGTCAATAGCATAGTGAGTCTTCAAAAGATGGAATAAGAATTGGTGCTGGGAGCACCACAAGATAGTGCCTGTCGACAGCTAGAAGGTGCCTGTCGATAGGTACTAATTTTTCAGAAGTTCTGAGTTCTGGAACAAGGGTGCCTGTCGACAGTTGAATCCTATCTGTCGACAGCCGCAGAACACTCCTCCTTAAATGGTTAAAACTGACTGGTGACATGAATTATAACCAAAGATTTGAACAACATGAGAGGGAAAGGATAATTTCATACTTCTAATAATCTCACTGAACACAAGTTAAAGATGATACCAAATCAAAGATTATTCTTAAGTCCCTTAATTAGAGGAGAAACAAAAGAAATAAGAACTCTACAAATCTTGGGACAAATAGGAAGCATGAGTTCTTACGGATGATACAACTACAAACATGGAAATAAGAACTAGAGAGAAATCGAAGGAGGGAACCTACTTGACTTGAAAGGGAAATGAAGATTCTTCTTAGTAATAACATGGTTCCAAAGGTAGTTAGGGAGTCAATCAAAAGTCTGGAGATACAATTACGTATACAGAAGATACACATTAAACCAAGATTGGTTGACAAGCTCAAAGGCAACATATACGAGGCTATAATCCTTCTAACAAAAGTAGAGAATAGACGTTGAAGAGAGGATAGGAACCTACATGACTTCAAGATCAACGAAATCCTTCCTTCTACAAATAAGAATATCCTTCGTCCGACTAGGAAGACAATGGCAGTTGTAGCAGGGATGATAGCTACAGCAGCTACAACAGCAGCACGAGCAGAAGCAGAAGTAGTTGCAAGGGCAGTGGAGCTAGCAACTCCAGCAGCTCCTCCCAGCAGCTGTTCCAGCAGCAAGGAGCAGGGAAAATAGGAGCTAGAACAAAGAGGGTTTGGAAAAGTGTGTACGAAGGGAGAGGAGTGCCTTTTATAACCCAGCTTCCACTCCATGCACGATGACACCTCCTATGAGCAGGTGTAAACAGTAAAACCTCTTGGTTTTTACTGTTTACACATGGCCCATGAACCCAATCTCACACCCACATCTCAGCCACCATCGTGTAAGGAGTTTAACTTACAGTGACATGGGCTGACGTTGCCCATGCTACATAAGCATGCATAAATTCCAAAAAAATGGCTTCCGTAAATAGGCAATAAATCAGCTGGCCTAATTAAGCTTATGTTTGGGTGTTCATATAATGTCCAATCAATCTGTAATTTCAACCATAAGCTAATGTAATAGTTTTACAAATTATGGTGATTTTAGTTTAATTTTTTAAATTTATTTTCCACTGGGTGAAAAATCGTCCAGAAAATAGTTGCGTCGGCTTAATCTCGATATCCGTATGTCAACAATTTCGGATATTTACATTTCTGATATCACCACATTTTTCTAAGAATTATGGTGCTCTCGAATTTCATTTTTGTTACAGAATTCTGGTGTCGCCCTGTCGGAGCGCGCACCTCTCAGTACGTTACTAGAATAGCATTTACTAATATAAATTAATTCTAAATTAGTGTTAATTACATATCATGATAGTGGTTATATTTAATAATCTAATTATTCACAGTTTTCTAGTAAATAGAATTTTCGGGGTGTTACAGGAAATCGTAAAACGACGATAAACAGTCGATAGTAACAGTTGCACAGCACTAGGTCGGGTGCCGGCAGTCTGGTAGAAGTCACATCCACCCACTAGCCGTGTTATGAACACAGGCCAGATGGTCCAGCGTGATTCCAAGGTAAGAAGTAAATCACTAAGGCCGTTGGATCGTACTGATCCATAAGAGTGTAACGGGTTTTAAATGTACAACCAGCTCATTGGCAATGGACGTGCGCCAAAGCCAAGGAGACTTACGGAGGCCTTGACAAGGAGTCCCTAGTCCAGTCAAGAGTATTCCCAACGGAGAGGTGGTCCATGCCAAGAAAAGTGTGTAACGAAATGTTATCTGTCTTGCCTCGAGTGCTCGATGGCAGAGGGACACGATGTCGGTGTACAAAGCACGCGAATAAAATGAAGACGAGTGTCATTTAAATAATAGAAAAATTTAAGTGAAATAATTACACTTAATTACCATGTATATTATTGAGTATTTTAATTGGTCTCATTGCAAATAATAACGTTTAGTGTGTGCAAGTGTAAAGAAATCATGAGAGTATGTATAATCGTGCATATAGCTTTTAATTAATAAGATTTATATAAATATTACCCGTTATTAATTAATCAGGTCGAAATGTTAATAAAAGTGTTCAATTAAGGCTAAATAATGGCTAAATAGCATAATCAGTAAGGGCATGAGAGAAATTTACAATTCTGGCCGCAATCTTGAAAATGCGACGGGGGTACCTGTCGCGATTTAAGTCGCGACGGGCGGTCCGGGCGCGACAGCTAAACCGGCCAGGCTGACGCAGTTCGGGAGGAAATCGCGACGGCGCGAGCCGTCACATTTATAACACGACAGACCAGCCGGTCGTGATCCCTCTAATATCGCAACAGGTTGGGCCGTCGCGATTTCAGAGCAGCTGCCCGACCCAGAAAAGGGGATCTACCCTTTTTGGGTTTGGTCCTTCCCTCCCATTCATGATACAGTACACTTCTAAAATTGATATCAAATGGCACAATGATCCAAAAATTATGAAACTAGTTTTAAATGAAAGTAGACTCGTAGATCTATCAACAGGCATGAGCAATTAGAAAATAGACAAGGTTTGTGCATGCTTTAATTAGGTTACATTTCAGTGACCTAAGAGATGCAAAGTCATGGAAAATGATTTAATTAGCAAAGGATACATGACGAAAATTTGAGAAAATAGAGGCGTTTGAAAGCTAACATCATGTAGTATTTATGATAATATTTTCATGGCATGGGATCAAGTACATGCGTGAATTGAAAGCAATCATGAAGGTTCCGGTGCATGGTAAGGATAGAGCTTAGAACATTTAATACTCCTACATGGAGCCACAAAAATTAGGGAAATCATAGGGCTTTCATAGATGGATGTGTAGGTTACCTATGGCCGAAATTAGGTGATTTGTGCTTGAGATATTGCCCACATTTTCTTGCTATAATGAAAACCTAGGGTTGATGACGACGAAGAAGAAGAAAACCCTTTTTCCAAGCTCCTTCTTCTCCTTGCTCCTCATCCTCAGCCTTGTCCCTTTGTTCTCCAAAGTCCCAACAACGAAATGAGACTTGGTAGGGATGAATTAGAGGTGTATAAGGTGGTTTAAGAGTCCTTACTTTCTAAAACTCCTCCTTTCCTTTAAAACTCCAAATTTCCATACTTATCTCCCTATTTCTCTCCTTTATCTAACTAATAGGATTAGGGAGAGGGTTAATTTCGTGGGTAAAGGGTTAGGATAACTCTAGGACTCCTTTTTAGGATATATATAGGTCATTTACTATTTATCTTAACCCTTTTACTAATTATTACTATTTTTAGTACGAATTTCACATAATTAGCTCCCACCCCATGATGGGCTCTTCACATTTGGGCACATTCTTTTATGTTTGGACCACTAGTACAACCCATTCCTAATTTAACTTAATGGATTTTGATTTAATTCAATTATTCCCTCTTTAATCTAATTTAAATATATCTATCACATTTATATAATTAATTTTTTATTTATTTAAGATTTAAAAATCAGAGTTGCTACAGGCAGTGACTGGGCGAAGTTCCTACGCCCAGATTATTGCCGCTACAAAGTCTCCTCCAGTGGTGAAGATCGGTGTCAAGGCCCCGGGATTCATTGATTCAAGAGAGCCGGCGGCTTTTTTCTCTCGGAAGGAAATTAGTATGTCTACAAGCGCTCTGAAGTTGGCCCCGATAGTGCGATGCTCTTATGGGAGGTGCTCCATACCAGAATTCAAAACATGCCTTTCACAGCGGCTCATGTTAAAAGGTGATTAAATTATCATCGTTCTAAATCACAAGAACTTGCTGCTTCGTTTTGATGAGGGGGAGGAATACCTAAAAATGATTATGAGAAGCCGCATCTATATTAATGGCCTCCTATATCGCTTCTTCATGTGGGATGCTCAGTTTGACTTTAATGCCGACCCAACTATTCTTCCTATTTGGGTTGGCCTTCCTATGCTCCCTGTTGACTACAAAACCTACTTTGGCTATGACATAAACACATGAGGCCTTCGTTTATGTAGAACTAGATATTGCCAAACCTAGACCGGAAAGGATATGGATTGGTTGTGGGGCGCGTGGATTCATTTGCAGTGTGACCAGGTTTGTCACAATGCTCGCAGTTAGTCTTGTTGGTGTTTGAGGGGGTAGCGATCATGGGCTTCCTTTCCTGATTTGGCCCTTCGGTGATGTTGAATGGCCACTTCTTGCCATTGGCCGGTCTGCTTGATGAACCAGGTGCTTGTTCCTTCTTAACAATTCTTCCCTTGATGCGATCAGTGAGATCGGTCGCATCCTCCAGCAACTGAGCCTTTTTAACCATGCCAGCATAGATCAGAATGTCAAGTGGTGCCAGCTGTGTAATGTAAGAAGGCTTGAGCCCATTAAAAAATCACCTCGCCTTCATCTTCTCAGTATTGACAAGGTGATTCGCATATCGAGCTAATCGAGAGAATTGGGCTTCATATTCTGCTAATGAGAGGTTCCTTTGCTTTAATGTAGCAAATTCGGCCGCCTTTCTTTCCTGAACTCGTTCAAAGAAATACTTGGAATTGAACTACTCCTTGAATTCATCCCAAGTAAATTGTGCATCAGCCCAAGTGGCTTCAACCACTTCCCACCACGCACAGGCGTCCCTTTCTAGCTAGAACGTGGCCAGTAGTAATTTATCACCATCGATTTTCTTTAACCAGTGCTCAGCCTCGTTGAGATCAGTGGTCCCACTGAAACGAGGTGGGTTCATGCTACGGAAGTTTATGTGTAAATCTCCTGCTTCTCGGTTGCCACTGCCTCCTTGGGCAGCTTGCAGTAGGGCTCGAGTGAGCTCCTGAATTGTTTGCTGCATGTCATAAAGTTGGGCATGCTCCGCTGCGATTGTTAATGTTCTAAGTTCCGTCAAAAGAAAATTTAATGTAAGATGTTGAGGTTGGACTAAGTTTGCATGTGTGAATTTATTTTAGCTTATTACTGATGGTTCTAACCACCTCTCACATAGGTATGGAATTTGACTCTTAGTCGAGGCAGGTCAAACCTAGATCATCCTATACTTAAGAATAACCTAGGCTCTGATACCACAAAACTGTAACGCCCCGACGCGGAATATCGGAGCGATATTACAGTTAAATAAATAGTATAGAGTGATAATAGACATCAAACCGTTGCACAATTTGGAATAACACCAAATAAAATCCAACTTCATTAATAATTTCTCAAACCAACTACATCACTAATTCAGAGCCATAACTAGGGCCCATAATACATTATTCAAATCCAACTATTACAAACTGACTAAGTAATAACTAACTAACTACTAAAAGCATGGGTTGTTTTAAAGACAGTTCACTCGTGCACATCCTCGTCCCCTTCCTCATGAGTGTGGTAGTCTCCATCAGACTCACCTGAAACATATGAAATAAATAGCGCAAGATGAGCGATAATCGCCCTGTAGAACTTAATATCTCGTATAAACAGGCATGCTTTAAGTGATTGATGCCTTATTAAGTAGGATAACTAGAAAGAATGATCAAGCATAGTCACGAGAGTAATGTCACACGATAGCAATGCTTTCACATGAAAATGGCTCAACAAGCATAAAAAGGAATTGGCCATATAATGAGATAGCATGTATGGTTGCACAAAAGTGCACTAGTCGCGATAGCATGTATGGTTGCACAAAAGTGCACTAGTCGCGATAGCAGGTATGATTGATATTCTTTTAACCGCGAGTATAATGTATCATGAATGATTGTCTTAGATTAAATCTTGAAAGTCATGCGTTGGATGCATGCCGAACACCCTGATCATTATAGCCTTTCGGGTGCACCTCCCAGGACTAGATCGGACCCCTTATAATGTTGCCTGGCATTGATCATGTTTTTATCTTAGACAATCAAGTGGATGACCAAATAGAGTACCAAGAATAGATGAGAGTAGTTGACGAATAGATGAGAGTTTAGAGTGAACGTGAACAGATGAGAGTAAAAGAGTATAGATGAGAACTAGGGTCATATTCGTAAATCTACGATAAACAGGCGATAATAACAGTTTCACAGCACGGTCGTGTGCTGGCAGTCTGGTAGAAGTCACAACTGCCCAATAGCCGTGCTACGAACATAGGCTAGAGGTCCAGCGTGATCACAAGGTAAGATAGAACAACTAAGGCCGTTGGATCATGTTGATCCCTATGGGTAAAATAGGTCTTGATGGTACAACCCGCTCATCAGCAATAGACGTCCGCTAAACCCAAGGAGACTTACGGAGGCCTTGACAAGGAGTTCCTGGTCTTGTCAGGAGTATTCCCAACGAAGAGGTTGTCCAAGCCAAGATAGAAGTGTGTAAAGAAACGGTTGTCTGTCTTGCCTCGAGTGCTCGAAGGCAGAGGAACGCGATACGGTATCCAAATCAAGTGATTAAAACGAAGACAAATCCATCAAAATGAAATGATTAATTACACTTAATTATCAGATATATTATTGAATAATTTTTAGTAAGGACTCATTGCAAAATGGCATGTTTAGTGTGTGCATGTGTAAGAGAATCAAATGAGCAAGAGATAGTTGTGCACACATCTTGTAATTACTAAGATCATGTGAATAATACTCCATCTACATATTAACAGGTCGTTACTGTTACCAACAGTACATTTCAGGGATTAAACAATGATTAAATGGCATGATTAACAATGGTCTGAATGGAAATTAGGGTTCTGGTTGCAACAGTCAGGTCATGACGTCGACTGGCGCCGCGTTCAGGTCGCGACAGGGTTGGCCGACGCGATGGTTGTTCAGGTCGTGACAGGTCTGACCGCCATGTTCAGGTCATGACGGGTGGAGGTGATGCATTCTTGTTCCATTCGAGATGCTGACGTGACGACGAGGTGCTCGTTGCGACAGGTCGGCGCGACACATTTAGGTCGGGCTGTCATGACTAGGAGATCGCGATGCAGGGCACTATCGCGTTAAGGACACGACGTGGATCCTTGTCGCGACCTATCGGGTCGTCGCGTTCTCAGAACCTCCGCCCGAGCTCAGATAGATGGCACAGGTCACCTTGGGTGCGGTCCATGCAACCAAGGCTTGACCCAGTGCTCTTCAAAAATTAATCACAAATCGTATATACAACGAAAAATCACAAGACTAGTTTTAAATGAAACTAGACTTGTAGGGGTATTCACAATAAAAAGTAATTATACCTCTAACAGGGTATGGTCATGCTATTAATAGGTTCTTTACGATGAACTTAAAATCTGACCCAGCGATGGACAACAAATAAATTCAAATATTGTACATGATAAAAATTGGAGAAAATGTTATCATTGGATTTCTGACATCCAGTAGCATGTACAGTAAAGGATTCATGATACGAAATCAAGCATGGATATGGATTCAAGGTAAACAAGTCATTTCGGGTACATGTTCATGACAGGGATTGGAGCATGAAATACTCCTAAATGGCACGATGAAAATTAAGAAAAATATGGGGCTTTCGAAGATGGGATCATGGTCTACCTAGGGTCGGAGTTAATTAGTTTTTGTTTGAGAGATTGCCTACCTTTTCATGCTTTTTAGATCCTAGGGCTTGAATGAGAAAACCGTGAAGAATACCTCGTTCCTAGCCTTCTCCTTCTTGCTCTCCTCATCCAAAGCCTCCTCTTCTTCGTCCTCTAAGCTCCAGAGAATGCCTAGGGTTGGGTTGGTACGAAATGAAGGGTATTTGTTTGTTTTAAGAGCCCTTATTCACTTAAAACTCCTCCTCCTTCTCCAACTCCGAATTTCCACATTTATCTCACTATTTCTAGCCTTTATCCATCTAATAAGATTTGGGAGAACTCCAATTTCGTGGGCAAAGGGTTTGGGTAGGTCTAGGACTCTTTTAGAGATAATTATAAGTCATTTTAGTCATTATCTTACTCCTTTTCAATTTATTAATTAATTAGTCACGAAATTACATCTAAATATCTCCCATCCAACTTGGGCTCTTTCCTTTTGGGCCCATTAACTCAGTTATGGACTAGTGTAACCCATTTCCTAATTTGGCTTAATGGGTATCAATTTAATCCTTTTATTCTAATTTAAATTTTATTTATAATCATTTATTCAAATTTAAAATTCAGAGTTGCTACAGAGGTTTAGCGGGTCGCCTACGGAGCAGGGGCGGAAGGCCTTGAGCCTCTTGAGGTCATTTAAGTCGCCACCGGTCTGGAAGAGGGCGTCTTCAGAGTGGAACTAGCCAGGGTAGGAGTGAGAGATGAGGGAGGGGGTGGGCCTTTAAAATTTTTCTTTAAAGTTGCATGAAGGGGCCATGGGTGTTTTAAATGTATGTTACCGGCTAAAGTTAGCAATTGACATAGGTTTAAATGTGAGTAGCCATTGACAACTGATTTTAGCCGTTGACAAATGTCGATCATATCAGTGAATACTTGTAGCTGCTGACATAGAGTCGTTAACAAATCTTATTTTCCTTATAGTGATATACGAAATGAATAATTGATTGAAGTCAACCATATTCCTGTCTTATCTCAATACAAAACATATAAATGATTACTCATCTTATTTAGGATATCATTGTGTACCTTGGCTAGGTCTCACGCACATCTAATTTGACTACGGCAAGTGCTTCAACATCCATGGTCCAACTGCAATATTTGTCCGCAGGAGAGAACCTAAATGATGCGAGCAAACCATTAGAATATGGCAGAAGAAGAAGGGAGAGAGGGATCAAAACAACACAAGATACGACTTGAAAAAAAAGAATGATCGGACATAGGTGTTTTGGATTACGAAGAAAATATTTGTTGTTGACAAGATTTCTTACTACTTTTGATGATAGAGAAAGCATGAGATTGAGGAAGAGAGTAGCTCCAGCTAGGAGCCTTCTATACGCCAAAGATAACTGAATAGTTTTGAAGCTGTTATGAAAGCAGAAGAAAGAATGAAGAGATAGTGAGACAGGTCACATAGTGATGGTTTCCAAGGCACTATACGATTATACGATCATAGTGTATTCTTATGTGTCGCTCATGAAAATCTTCAGGATAATAGTTTCTAGATGTTAGAAAGATGATTTAAATGAGAAAGACTAACAAACAAAAATATATGATAATGAACACCCTCAACGTACCATTTTCCTAATAAGTCCAAATTTTAAATATGTGTTTTGACCAAAAATTATCATCAAAGATTCAAAATTAATGCCGTTTTCCTCCCTGCTAGTTAGGAATTAAATAGCTGCTGCCGTTGCTGGACAGTTATTGCTTGGAATGCCATATGTAGTCGTTACCAGTAAATTGTTAATAGCAATGTTGCAAGAGATTAATCTATATATGTGCAATGCCTTATGCCTCACACTAAAATGAATTAATGTGATTATTATTATTTCATGAAACACATCCATCTCCACATTATTCCATGACATTGAAAAAGGTATCACTAGATCTTCAAATTAATTCCACGACATTGAAATTAAATCTCCTCATTATTCCAGGATTAATATGAAGGAGATGGCGCCAATTGCTCCGATGGGCAATCTCTTATGCACCAGCACTTGAACTTGCGGCAGTGGCCACTCTTGTACCCATTTTCCTGACATGCGTACTTGCATAAGAAGGAGAAGAGGCAGGCACCGTGGAAGAAGCCAGGTAGAAATGCACATTCGTTTTGCAGTCCCACTTGATCGTCACCTGTGATACATGATCAAAGGTCGAAGATGAAGAACACAACCTATTCGTCAGACATGCAGCATATATATCTACCGTTTTTATTCAAATATGCCATACCAAATCATGGAAGACGGCCGGTGAGGGGTGATGTAAGAGATCTAGAGGGAGACAGATTAATAATTAAATGGATATGAATAGAGGGAGAGGGAGAAATGGGTGGGGGCAAAGGCATGTGAAGCATGTATATATGTTTTAAAAGTTCATAGATTATAAAGAAGAAAACAAAAACAATAATGATCCAAAAACTCATTTTTATCTAGTCTGTCCTATCGCCAAAGTAAAATTTCTGTTGTACTTTGCATAAGGATGGGACCATGAAATTTTAGACAAAATATTACAGCAAAATAGGAAAGTTGTCATACAAGGGGATCAACAGCACGAAAAATTAGAACACATAAAGACACAATCACCCCCCCCCACCCCAGCACACACACACAAAAACGCGCAAACACCACTGCCACTAACAATGTTCTACTTACATGCACCCAAAACAAGTATCACCATAAGGAAATAAGTAACAAGGGCGCCCTTCATGGCCTGCATGATCCTCGACAACAACTGAAAGGGGCCAAGTGTTGGAATCCTGAATGGATACCCAAGGACCATTGTCTCAGACCTTGTGGATTAAATAGATTTGGCAAGAAGCAAAGTGGGGTGACTTTCCCCAAGTTAATTAAGATATGCCATCTCTCATGTTTGAAGTACAATAAAGGCCATCTGTCTGTGCGTTTATGTGCAACACAAGTCAAGTCAAATTATGCTATAAATATCTTAAATGCCAACCTTAAATTTTGCATCCGGGCATTCATAACACATATCTCAAGTGAAGTTGTGATCTACATGCATGAATTACCGAATATAAATGGTACGTATCCGAACTATAGATTTCTGGATATGTGGCATATATACTACAAATTCCTAGATACATGGAATTTTTAGGCATTGTTGTGTGGCACATATCCCCAGTTAAGATACACAATGTCTCGAGTTCCGAATATATAAATGTTGTACACGCATGCGTTAGATGGGGATAGTGCTGCTTTGGACCAATTATTATATATCCATGTCTATATCATTTTGTTTGTGACATTAGTTACTTTTGACCGACTGGCGTTTACATTAAAAAAGACTTTTTTTTCGGAAAATTTATTTAATATCCTGAGTTCCAACTATAATTGCCATGTATCCGGGAATTTATAGTAAAGATACGTGGGTTATATATGTATATATAAATATATATCTCTGTGTGTGTTATAAATGCACATATATATATACAACATTTATAGTTAGAACTTGGGATATAACCTGAGTTACGTGTTGCACGTAAATGCACAGATATGTGACATTTATAGTTTAAACTGGAGAGGTGACATATCTTTTGCTTTCTACATCTATTTAATCCACAGGACTAGTCCTCGTCAGTGGCGGATCCTCTTTAGAGTAAGTGGGGTCACGTGACCCCACTGACTTGAAAAGGGTGTCTTAAAGGGAAGTAGGAATACTCATTGTTATTTAGGTGTACAAATAAAAGGTGACCCCACTGAATTTAAGAGTGACCCCCCTAGACTCAAGTGACCCCACTGAATTAACTTTCAGGATCCACCACTGGTCCTCGTGCACCTATTCAGCATTCCAACACTTGCCCCCTTCCAGTTGTTGTTAAGCAGGAACATCTTGATTTTGTAGGGGAACATGCAGGCCGTGAAGGGTGCATTAGTTGCTTATTTTCTTATGGCGTTACTTGTTTTGGCTGCATGTAAGTGCAAACACTGCTAGTGGTGTGTGTGTGGGGGTGGGGGGGTGCGGAAATTGGGGTTGTGTGTGCGCTAATAGTTTGGGTTGTCCATCCCCTTGGACGATTTTACAACTTTCGTAGTCTCGAACTCTTTTGCAGTAAGGTTTTGTCTAGAACATATGTTTAAAGGAGCTGGAAGACCAAGAACATGTATTCATAAGCTGCAAAGGGGTAACCCAAATTTGGGAGGATGTCAGAGTTCATCTGAACTGGAGAGACAAACCAAAAGGGTTACAAGATCTCTGGGAAAGAGTGTCAAAGACCAGTGACAGTAAATCCAATCAGTCTTATATGAAAACTGTCATTGTCTTTGTGTTGGAAGCTATTTGGAGGAGAAGAAACAGACATGTTTTTGAGTCAGAGGGCAGACCATATCATCTAAAGTTCAGTTCCATTTTACATGGAGCTGAATGTTTTGACAAAGCCAACAATCAAACCAAGAAGAAGTTAAAGATTGCCCTTGGGTGTGAGGACAGAAAGAGTAAAAAGGTGGTGAGGAGCTTCCCACAGCCGCATCCTGAACAAACTCCAAACAACAATTGGTGGGAAAAGCCAGAAAAGGGATGGATCAAAGGCAACTTTGATGGATCTCGAAAGGAAGGAAAAAGTTCTGTGCACTCAGGAGCATGTTTCATAATAAGAAACGATGAGCGGATCCCTCTTGTTGCAGGAGCCTCATACCTAAAACAAAGCTCAGTACTCAAATCAGAAATCCCAGCTGCAAGACACTGTATAGCCAGTGCAGAAATCTTTACGGACCAAAAGTTTGAAGGCTTAATAGTAAGGGTGACAATGCTGAGGTGATAAAGGTTATAAAAGAACCAGGTAAAGCCCCCTTGGAAATCAGAAAAACAGCGGAAGAGATAAACTTAATGCTCACTAGATAGACGCATTACACAGTTCATCTAGTTGACAGAAGGGCAAACACTGCTACGGATTGGCTGGCAAAACAAGCAAGGATTGCAAAATTCAACATAAACTGGACATATGCTATTCCTGAAGAACTAAGCAAGATCTGCAGGAGCGAAGCAACAGGGGAATTTTTCAGTGAAAGGGAACCACCTTAGTGGGGTGAAAACTGTAGTCTTTTTTTGTGAGGAGGTTGATTAGAAAAGTCTACATGTAATAGTCAGTCGTTTTAGTTTTCTTGTTTCTTTGGAGCCGATAAGGCTCCCACCAACTACCAAAAAAAAAAAGGTTTCGTCTAGAATTCATGCTTCACATGTTTTTGATATCCATTTAAGCAATCCGTCTCTCTCTCACCCCTAACCCCCAAAGTTTTTTCTATCGATCGGTCTGATCATCTTGTATCATTTGTTATGGCACATTTGACTGCAAATGGTAGATCTCTTGCAGAGCTAATGAATGGGTGGTTTTCTTCATCGTCCTTTGATCGAGTTGCCTTGTACAGGTGACGAGCAGGTGCGGCCGCAAGAAGAATGTTCATTTCTACCTGGCTTCTACCACGGTTTCTGTTGGTGGTCCTACGGATGCAAGCGTGTATGCAAAGAACATGGATGCAAAAGCGGCCACTGCCGCAAGTTCAAGTGCTGGTGCGTAAGAGATTGTCCATTGGAACAGACGGTGCCATCTCCTTTTTAATCATGGAATATATAATAATGAGATCCATTGGAATAATATGTGCATGGAGATGTGGGGACATGCACCTTTAATTTCCAGTGTCATGCATGGAATTATCTGATGATCGATCTGTTTCATGCAATATTGAATATCGATTATAATAAGCTTCTGTATCCATTTTAATTAGCACCTACACTTTCTCTGGCGGTAGTCTCTTCCGTCGACGTTGGCTCTTGCTTAATTAGGCCACGGTATTTGCGTGCTCGCCATTTCTGCCACTTTTCAGTTGTCCCCTATGTATGTGTATCCAGTGCCACGCTAGAACACTTCATCTCACCTTAAATAAGCCCATATAAAAATATTAATTAATTAAAGAACACAACAAATAAAATCCATAAAAACCAACAATTAAAATATACATCCCACATAAAACTTATAAAAACTCAGATAAATAAATTATATATCCATCAGCAAAAAACCCCGGCCCACTTAAAATCTAAATAATAAATAAATAAAACCACATAAACCAACCACACCCACAACCTAACCTATCATTGTCCATCCCGTTTAAATCCATTTAAAAATTCCTAAACAAACCAACGTGATTAATCCCACTTAAACTTATTTAAAATCCATAAGCAACTCATCCCATTTAAGCATGTGGCCAGCTTGTCTCATCCAATTAGCAGCTTGCAAAAGTCTAGGGCAAACAAGTGAAAATTTTAGATAGTCTGAAATCACCTGGAGGGACATATTGTCAATTCTATCTTAAACTCATTAATTTATTGATTTTTCTAATCCTCTTTAGAAGTATATCCTCTCATTTCTTCCTTTCTCTCTCAAAGATTTTCAACCTAAAAGGTGTCTGAGGGACAAGTTTCTGTCAAAGATGATCGCCACCTTTTGAAAATTACACTATATGTTGGTTTGTTCACAAGGGGCAGTGTTATTGCCATGAAGAATCTCCATGTTCCTGTTGGCCAATTTTCATTCATTTCATTAGCCTCGTGCTACTTTCATTGTCATAAAGGCAGTTACTAGGTGTTGACCCAAAAAAAAAATTTGTGTTTTCATGTTTTTTCCTTATGTATTTGCTTTCTTAAAAAACAAAAGTAAAAAAAAAAAAAAGAAAAAAGAAAAAAATTTGATTTTTACTTTAACATCGTATGTACATATTTGTTTCCAAGTTTGTATTTTGCTTTACATATTTCCTTTTCCATTTACTTTGTTAATAAATCGCAGTCCCTTGACCTTGCCTCAAGAAAGATGTAACGTCGCGTGCTTTCCGGATCCTTATGGATCATGTGTGTATCGGTTGTGGTGGCCATTGTGAGGCCAATGTGGTTTGGTCATGTGGTGTGTGCAGGTGTGGTGCAAGTTGGGTCCTGAGATAAAATAGGACCTGCTGCAGTTGAGTAGGAGTTGGCGGCCAGGTGTGGTCGTTGACTTGTTGGCGTCCATGTAAGTTGACGTTTACTGTATGAACTTGGCGACAAGGGATATGGACGTCTAGCCTTGGCGGTCTGATTGGCGACAGCCATGTTGACGCCAACCTGTGCGACCTGCAGAATATAGTCTACCCGAGAGCAGTACTCCCAGCTCAATCTCCCTCTCCCTTGCCCTGACTTCATGTCTCTTGCTTCCCCAATGCTTCCAAGAGCTGTAAAAGGATAATTGGAAGATCGTGGAACGTGGTGCAATTGCCGTAGGAGCTCGCGGAGGGTTCGGTGTGAACCGGGAGAATTTAGGAGGTTTAAGCATGTACTGAGGTAGGGAACGATCCCTTTAGTTCCTATAGGGTGTAATAATGCAATTGGAACGCATGAATCTGCATGATAATGGTGTTTTCGGGTAATGGTATCCATGCGGGGTACATGGGTGGTTTGAGCAATTTAACAATAGAAACATGTTGTTTGGAGTTAATTAGGATTCATGCATGTTAGAGGAAGTATTTCCTCATGTTTTCTCGATAGTTTTGGGACTAAGAATGCATGTAGAATCGGTTTAGGGTTTCTGCAGGAACTGGAGTTGGGGAGCTTGGCGTCAATATCGTTTGACGCCAGGTTCTTCAGCTGGGAGCTTAACGGCCAGATACCTTGCCATTTATATCCCATCGACGGCAGTCGATGTTGCCGTCAGCATGCTTTTAGTTTAAATTTTGATATATTGAATATATGTTGGTATCAAGCGGTGCAACGATAATCGTGGTGCACCCAATAATCGTGGTTTCTGAGATTAGCGTACTGGGTACGCAGATGGTTGGTTCTTTACGTGTTTGTGTGGTGTTCACATGTAGTGGACTACTAGTGCACGCGGTTTACGTGAGTCTTCACGTGGTTTGTGTGTGACGTGCACGTGGTTTTGTGTACGTGGCAAGTAGTACGACACCTACCGTGGTTACCTCTCCAGTTGGGTGCCCCAGGTTCTTTGTGAGCCAGGCTGTTAGCTCGGGGCTTTGTCCCGGTACTTGTGTTGTACCGTCGAGGTCTGTGTCGTCTGACCTGGACACCATCACTCCTGTGTTTGAGTTGTACGTCCGGCTGAGGGAAAGACGACAGTGGGACAGTGACACTTGTGTTTGTCTTTAGTCACTTGTAGCGCGCTCGTAGTTGGGGGTACGGACACCAGTAGTTGACACTGGTCCCCAGCTAGTCTTTTTCCAGTGCCTCACTCTAGCGAGCCCAGGCCAGGGTCTCCAGAGGTGCCAGGCATGGGCCTGCGACCGTGTGGTCCGCAGGTGGTGGTGTTTAGTTGGTCTCCACAGTTACTTGACCTTTTCACGTGGAGCGGTAGCTGGACCTTTCGTTCGTGGCTGCGAGACTGAGAGGTAGACCTGTGTTAGCTTGTCTGAGTCAGTTACTGGTGTCGCGAACCAGTTCACGTGGCTCATGTTTGGCTGTCTCTACTTTAGCTTGTACACCTGTACTGATTTGCCGTTTAATTATTACAGTTGTTTTTCGTAGTCGGCAGATGGTAAGTACTTTTACAGCTTTCATATCTTGCTTAGCTGTTCTATAAATTGTTGTACTGTTTACTGCTTTTGTATCTATGTTTTTGATTTGCTCGGTTTTGGGGGAGTTCCCTACTGAGCCAGTGACTAGAGAGGCTCACCCCTACCCCCACAGGTGAGAGCGAGGAGGACGTTTCTTGACCGTCGTCCAGTTCAGAGCCGCGTCGTAGCGGTGCAGGGTCGGTACCTCCAGCTGTGTAGTAGCAGCTCCAGCAGTGTAGTGTAGTTAGTTGTTTACTTTCTTTAGTTGTACCTCGGGGTATGCCCCAGGCTCTTGTACTTTCTTTCAGTTGTTGTAGAAATATGGCTATGTAAGCTTGTGAAATATATATATATATAATGGTGTGTTCCTTTGTGTTTACACGGACTGTGGTTTGGTATCCCTTGCGCGGCTTCGGCCCGTTCGCGGGAGGCGGACTCGGATCAAGTACGTTATCGGTTTAACGGGCTTGGCCGAGGCGTTCCGTCACAGTTGGTATCAGAGCAAAGTCCGTGTTAATATAAGGGAACTAGAAAGATACATAGCCTTATTTCGGTCTTTGTACACTGCTGGTCCCTGGTTTCTGATAATTTGTTGTTTTGTTTTGCTTGGTGCTTTGTTTATGTAGAAATTTGAAATGGCTGATAGAAGAGATTGGGGTGGTGGAGGAGATGATCCAGAGGAGAGTACTCAGCGTATGATAGAGAGGATCTGGGAAAGCCTCACTGATATTCGGGCAAGGATGGATCAGCAGGCGCCGGTACCACCGGTTGCAGTGCCACCTGGGGATGGAGAGACTGTACCTATTGCTCCACTTCCGCCAGGAGTGGAGGTGCCTTTTGTAGCACCTGTGCCACCACCACCACCAGTGCTATTAGCAGAGGAACCAGTGATGCAAGTTGAGAAATTTCTGAGATTGCAGCCGCCTACTTACTCAGGAGGGCCGAATCCAGATACAGCGGAACACTGGGTTCATGAGATTGAAAGGGTCTTTGTGACCATGAGGTGTCCAGCAGCAGATAAAGTTGTGCTAGCTACTTATCAGCTGAGGGGTTTTGCTTTAGAATGTGGCGATTGAAGATGCAGACCACCTTTGCAGGCAGGACAGAAGAGGCTATCACTTGGTCGGAATTTCTTGATGTATTTAATGATACCTTCTTTCTGATTCAAGTGCAGCAAGTAAAGAGAGAGCAGTTTCGGAACTCCAGCAAGGTAACTCTTCAGTTTTAGAGTACCAGATGAGATTTATGGCACTTAGCCAATATACACCTTATGTAGTATCAGATAATAATATGATGGTTGAATATTTTATTAGAGGTTTGAGAGTGGAGTTGCAGGATGCAATAGTACCTCTCATGTGTAAGACAGTGGAAGAAGCGGCTCAGAGGGCAGCTACGTTGGAGAGGTCTATTCGGACTCGTCAGGTGAGCGAGTCAGGTTCAGGTAGTTCACTACAAGAAAATGCGGAATTTCCGACGGATTGAATCCGTCAGAAATCCGACGGTATTCTGTCGGAAATGAGTCCTTCCGACCGATTTCGTCTAAAGACCGTCGAAAACTATCCGTCGGAACTAATTGGTCAGAAATTTCCGACGGATAACATATCCGTCGGAATTCGGTCGGCAACTCCGACGGATATATCGGTCGGAAACACAGTCGGTATTTACCGACGGTTTATCCGTCGGCAAATACGTCGGTATACCGGTCCGTAAATGCTGACACATTTTCGGTCGGAAACCATCTGTCAGCATATTCCGACGGAATTACCGACGGATATTGCGGTCGGTAATTCCGACGGATAATAAACCGTCGGTAAATCCGTCGAAAATTAAACCATATTTTTTTTAAGATTAAGAAATAAAAATGGTTTGTGAACCCTGCTGCTACAATGTCAAACCTGCTACAATATTCATAAATTTAACAAATACTCACAATCAACATAATATCATAACATACAATAAATATAAAATCATACAGAATAATGAATACAAATATCAAGATAAATCTGCTGGATCGTCTGCTGTCCCTGCCTCGTCATCGTCTGGAGCTGGATCCTATATTAAAACAAATTAAAATGAGAAACATTAATAATAAATAAAAGACATACATTATTTTCAATAGTGAAATTTAAAACTTGTGATACAATAGTATTTTTAGATCCGTTATATGAAGTTGAGTGTTTTTAGATCGGTCGTTTGAATGGCCAGGCCAATCCGGAGATCCAAATTGGATTCCGTCAGTTTCTACACGTCGCTTTAACCCACCCGGTCGTGTCGGAGAAAACGGCACGTCGATCCGATCCCTATTTGGGATTTTGGACCGCCGGGTAGTGCGTGTTAAGGCTTTTATATGAAGTTGGGTGTTTTTAGATCGGTCGTTTGAATGGTCAGGCCAATCCGGAGATCCAAATTGGATTCCGTCAGTTTCTACACGTCGCTTTAACCCACCCGGTCGTGTCGGAGAAAACGGCACGTCGATCCGATCCCTATTTGGGATTTTGGACCCCCGGGTTGTGTGTGTTAAGGCTTTTATATGAAGTTGGGTGTTTTTAGATCGGTCGTTTGAATGGCCAGGCCAATCCGGAGATCCAAATTGGATTCCGTCAGTTTCTACACGTCGCTTTAACCCACCCGGTCGTGTCGGAGAAAACGGCACGTCGATCTGATCCCTAGTTGGGATTTTGGACCCCCGGGTTGTGCGTGTTAAGGCTTTTATATGAAGTTGGGTGTTTTTAGATCGGTCGTTTGAATGGCCAGGCCAATCCGGAGATCCAAATTGGATTCCGTCAGTTTCTACACGTCGCTTTAACCCACCCGGTCGTGTCGGAGAAAACGGCACGTCGATCCGATCCCTATTTGGGATTTTGGACCCCCGGGTTGTGTGTGTTAAGGCTTTTATATGAAGTTGAGTGTTTTTAGATCGGTCGTTTGAATGGCCAGGCCAATCCGGAGATCCAAATTGGATTCCGTCAGTTTCTACACGTCGCTTTAACCCACCCGGTCGTGTCGGAGAAAACGGCACGTCGATCTGATCCCTAGTTGGGATTTTGGACCAACGGGTTGTGTGTGTTAAGGTTTTTATATGAAGTTGGGTGTTTTTAGATCGGTCGTTTGAATGGCCAGGCCAATCCGGAGATCCAAATTGGATTCCGTCAGTTTCTACACGTCGCTTTAACCCACCCGGTCGTGTCGGAGAAAACGGCACGTCGATCCGATCCCTATTTGGGATTTTGGACCCCCGGGTTGTGTGTGTTAAGGTTTTTATATGAAGTTGGGTGTTTTTAGATCGGTCGTTTGAATGGCCAGGCCAATCCGGAGATCCAAATTGGATTCCGTCAGTTTCTACACGTCGCTTTAACCCACCCGGTCGTGTCGGAGAAAACGGCACGTCGATCCGATCCCTAGTTGGGATTTTGGACCCCCGGGTTGTGCGTGTTAAGGCTTTTATATGAAGTTGGGTGTTTTTAGATCGGTCGTTTGAATGGCCAGGCCAATCCGGAGATCCAAATTGGATTCCATCAGTTTCTACACGTCGCTTTAACCCACCCGGTCGTGTCGGAGAAAACGGCACGTCGATCCGATCCCTATTTGGGATTTTGGACCCCCGGGTTGTGCGTGTTAAGGCTTTTATATTAGAGTTGGGTGTTTTTAGATCGGTCGTTTGAATGGCCAGGCCAATCCGGAGATCCAAATTGGATTCCGTCAGTTTCTACACGTCGCTTTAACCCACCCGGTCGTGTCGGAGAAAACGGCACGTCGATCCGATCCCTATTTGGGATTTTGGACCCCCGGGTTGTGTGTGTTAAGGCTTTTATATGAAGTTGAGTGTTTTTAGATCGGTCGTTTGAATGGCCAGGCCAATCCGGAGATCCAAATTGGATTCCGTCAGTTTCTACACGTCGCTTTAACCCACCCGGTCGTGTCGGAGAGAACGGCACGTCGATCCGATCCCTATTTGGGATTTTGGACCCCCGGGTTGTGTGTGTTAAGGTTTTTATATGAAGTTGGGTGTTTTTAGATCGGTCGTTTGAATGGCCAGGCAGATCCGGAGATCCAAATTGGATTCCGTCAGTTTCTACACGTCGCTTTAACCCACCCGGTCGTGTCGGAGAAAACGGCACGTCGATCCGATCCCTATTTGGGATTTTGGACCCCCGGGTTGTGTGTGTTAAGGCTTTTATATGAAGTTGGGTGTTTTTAGATCGGTCGTTTGAATGGCCAGGCCAATCCGGAGATCCAAATTGGATTCCGTCAGTTTCTACACGTCGCTTTAACCCACCCGGTCGTGTCGGAGAAAACGGCACGTCGATCCGATCCCTATTTGGGATTTTGGACCCCCGGGTTGTGTGTGTTAAGGCTTTTATATGAAGTTGGGTGTTTTTAGATCGGTCGTTTGAATGGCCAGGCCAATCCGGAGATCCAAATTGGATTCCGTCAGTTTCTACACGTCGCTTTAACCCACCCGGTCGTGTCGGAGAAAACGGCACGTCGATCCGATCCCTATTTGGGATTTTGGACCCCCGGGTTGTGTGTGTTAAGGTTTTATATGAAGTTGGGTGTTTTTAGATCGGTCGTTTGAATGGCCAGGCCAATCCGGAGATCCAAATTGGATTCCGTCAGTTTCTACACGTCGCTTTAACCCACCCGGTCGTGTCGGAGAAAACGGCACGTCGATCCGATCCCTATTTGGGATTTTGGACCCCCGGGTTGTGTGTGTTAAGGTTTTATATGAAGTTGGGTGTTTTTAGATCGGTCGTTTGAATGGCCAGGCCAATCCGGAGATCCAAATTGGATTCCGTCAGTTTCTACACATCGCTTTAACCCACCCGGTCGTGTCGGAGAAAACGGCACGTCGATCCGATCCCTATTTGGGATTTTGGACCCCCGGGTTGTGCGTGTTAAGGCTTTTATATGAAGTTGGGTGTTTTTAGATCGGTCGTTTGAATGGCCAGGCCAATCCGGAGATCCAAATTGGATTCCGTCAGTTTCTACACGTCGCTTTAACCCACCCGGTCGTGTCGGATAAAACGGCACGTCGATCCGATCCCTATTTGGGATTTTGGACCCCCGGGTTGTGTGTGTTAAGGCTTTTATATGAAGTTGGGTGTTTTTAGATCGGTCGTTTGAATGGCCAGGCCAATCCGGAGATCCAAATTGGATTCCGTCAGTTTCTACACGTCGCTTTAACCCACCCGGTCGTGTCGGAGAAAACGGCACGTCGATCTGATCCCTAGTTGGGATTTTGGACCCCCGGGTTGTGTGTGTTAAGGCTTTTATATGAAGTTGGGTGTTTTTAGATCGGTCGTTTGAATGGCCAGGCCAATCCGGAGATCCAAATTGGATTCCGTCAGTTTCTACACGTCGCTTTAACCCACCCGGTCGTGTCGGAGAAAACGGCACGTCGATCCGATCCCTATTTGGGATTTTGGACCCCCGGGTTGTGTGTGTTAAGGCTTTTATATGAAGTTGAGGTGTTTTTAGATCGGTCGTTTGAATGGCCAGGCCAATCCGGAGATCCAAATTGGATTCCGTCAGTTTCTACACGTCGCTTTAACCCACCCGGTCGTGTCGGAGAAAACGGCACGTCGATCTGATCCCTAGTTGGGATTTTGGACCCGGGTTGTGTGTGTTAAGGTTTTATATGAAGTTGGGTGTTTTTAGATCGGTCGTTTGAATGGCCAGGCCAATCCGGAGATCCAAATTGGATTCCGTCAGTTTCTACACGTCGCTTTAACCCACCCGGTCGTGTCGGAGAAAACGGCACGTCGATCAGATCCCTAGTTGGGATTTTGGACCCCCGGGTTGTGCGTGTTAAGGCTTTTATATGAAGTTGGGTGTTTTTAGATCGGTCGTTTGAATGGCCAGGCCAATCCGGAGATCCAAATTGGATTCCGTCAGTTTCTACACGTCGCTTTAACCCACCCGGTCGTGTCGGAAAAAACGGCACGTCGATCCGATCCCTATTTGGGATTTTGGACCCACGGGTTGTGTGTTTTGACGCTTTATATACTTGGGTGTTTTTAGATCCGTCCTTTGAATGCCCAACCCAATCCGGAGATCCAAATTGGATTCCTTCAGTTCCCACACGTCACTTTAACCCGCCCGGTCGTGTCGAAGAGAACGGCACGCCGATCCGATCCCTATTTGGGATTTTTGACCCCCGGGTTGTATGTTTTAACCTTTTATATATACTTGCTTGTTTTTACATCCGTCAATTGAATGCCCAACCCAATCCTAAGTATATGAAATTATTACTAATACTGACCTGAGCTGCTGGCTGTGTGGGGCGTACTCCCTGCATTATTGAGAGGAACTGTTGAAGCATATCGCTGAACTGCGTCTGTAGCTGTGCCTGCAGCTCTACCCGCTGCGCCTGCAGCTCTACCCGCTGCGTCTGTAGCTCTTCCCGCTGGATCTGTAGCTCTGTACGTAGCTCCTCCCGAATGATGCCTCTAATGTCCTCTACACCACTGACGGGCGGCGCAGAAGATGAACTCGCGTGTGCCGGAGGAGCGATCGAACTGGCATATGAGGACAACACTGGTTGAGTATCCAGGCTGTCCCCAAAGCCGTACACTCGGCCCTTCCTCGGCTCTCCCGCTGCCTCGACCCAAGCCTCTGCATCCAAGTCTGGCTGAGGAGTGCCCTCTGCATAACGCTCCGTCATCGTCCTGTCGTACCTCTCCTGCAAAATAAATTAAAATTAAATTAATAAAAATAAATTAATTTAATATCATAATTGAATTCAAAATTTATAGGTTGACTTACAACGATCGTGCGGGCACTCTCGCTAACATAGTCATCCGTCCCCTTCCGCTTATGAGTCCGATCAAATAACTCGCGAAAGGTAGGGGCACGCTCGAGCTCGTGATGCTTATAATTCAACGGACGTAGTTAGTTTGACAATAATAATCAATGTACTAAACAATTGAACAATATTATGCTTACCAATTTTTGACTGTGGGTCGCATAAGATATGGACCCACTAGTATGCACATTCTTCTCCGGATGAGTTGATCTGTTGCGTATGGCCGCCTGTGACCGCTGCTGCCATGGTCCAGCAGCCCATCGCTCACAAAGGGACTGCCAATAATCCTTCCTCAGCCAAGAAGGGCCGTCATCAAGCCAAGCCCTAGGATCCCTATTGCCTGTGCTCTTTTGCGCCTTGTCCCGGGCCTCCCACATCGACTTTCTTAAATTAGTCTGGGCAGTAGACTCCCAGACGGCTCGAGCTCGAGGGAGATCCTCGGGTCTCGTGAATGTGAACCTCCGCTGTAAAGAAATGAAATTACTCAGCTTTCTGCACGAACATGTATAGTAATTAAATAAATGACAGATAGTTATCTAAGATTTAAAAATACCGTGAACATGTCAAATAACTGATCCCGGACGGACACCGGGAACTCTCTCCATGTGTCCACTGGTCCTGGAATATGTGCATGGACCAGCGTCGTAATATGACGGGAAGCAGAACCGGGATCTATCTTCCCCCTGCAATTGCACATTAATTTTGTACATGAAATGTATAACATCAAAAACAAATAAAGTAAATTTGAACTGATCAACTTTACCCGAGATCCAGCATGGATGCCGTCCCGGTAGCTGAGGGCCCCCCTCATCCGCTGCTGCATGCGGACCCTGGACCTCTGTTGAAGACAATTAAGCACACTATTGTTCGATAAATTGCAAGACAACAAACATACTAATGTATGGAAGCTGACACGTACCTGGTGGTGAGGAAGAAGGGAAAGGTGGCACTGCTCCCGTGCTCGGCGGGGAGGCGGTCGCTGAAAATTTTTTACACATTAGAAAATATGAATTTAACTTGAACAACAATATATACGTATACCTGCCGCATGGACGACGGCGTGGACGGGGAGGCAGACGTCGACGGGGAGGCAGACCCTGCAAAATGAGCCTGTACGTTAGAGCTGTCGTGAATTTATTATGAACAATAATATATAGAGTATTGTGTTTACATATACCTGTCGTGGACGGGGTCCCGGACCCTCTGCCAACGGACGTAGAAACCGTCCGACTCCGTCCTCCACGTACCATATCTCTCTTGAGATAAATAAACATACATCCAAATTGTCATCAGCAATAAATTTTGAAGTAGCAATTTAATATGAAAATATAATTAGCAATAACACGAAGTTCTTACAAAATATAAGGTATATTATCGTAATTCAACATCAGATGCTTCCGACATGTTTAATTCAGCATCATCTTCTTCATCATCTTGGAATTCATCCTCCTCATGCGGGGAGTCTTCATCCACATCAGACTCCACCTCTCGCTCAAGGGCATTTGGGTCAACTTCTTCCTGTTCGTTATCCTTATGTAAGCAAATTGTTTCATTTATATCATGAATATTGAACTGCGTAGAAGCTGCCAACTCTCGTGCGTCACTCCTTTCCGATTGGAAATAATTGTCATTAACACCGTCGAGCTCATCATCAGGCGGCAGAAGCTCATACTCAGGGAATAACCTTGATTTCACTCTACATGCAGCCCACCAATCTCTTAATTTCAGGGATGAATAATTTGAATAATAAACTTGTTGCGCTTGTGCCGCCAGTATGAATGGCTCGTATGTACTCAACTTGGACTTATGCTTGACATCGACAATTCCATATGTTGTGTCATGACGAATAGATGTCGGATCAAACCAATGACACTTGAAGAGAAATATAATGTTGTCTTGTCCCAAAAATTGCAGTTCAATGACTTCTTCGAGAATGCCATAATAGTCAATTTCATTTTCATTGTAGGCACTTCCTTTCACACATACGCCGCTGTTCATCGTAGACTTATTGCGTCCATAATCTCTCGTGTGAAATCTGTATCCATTCACAATGTAACCTGGGTAGACACGTACAATCTTCGAGGGTCCATAACTGATCTCTTGTACTCTTAAATCGGTAATAAAACCTTGATCAACCTATTAGCAAAAAAATAGATAGACTTACAACAACTAATTATGCATAAGAACGTAACATATATGATTCAAAATATTTAGACACATACTCGAGATCTTAACCAACTCGGAAAAGACTTCTCCCGTTCCTTTTCAACCTGCACGTCCGTCAGACGTGGATTTCGTTGTAGTATGAACGAGTCAAACTCTCTGCAATGTAAATGTCACACAACCGTTCAGTTTACCAGCATTACATGTAAATGATGTATATCATAAGTGAGCACAACTTACTCAATGTAGGGCTCTAGTTCTGCGCAATTCATGAAGATGTAGATCTCCGCAGCTACCAACTCTCTGTCTTCAAGTGGGCGAGTAGAAGAATATCCGAACGCCCGTCCGGGACACTTGAATATAGAGAGTTGGTCCACACATAGGATTCTCCACCATCATCATTACGTGGAGGTTGAGTGCGTCGGGTTTGTATTTCCGTGTCAAAGTACATCGAACAGAAGTTCGATATCTCCTCAATGAGGTATGCCTGGGTAATGGAACCCTCAACTTGTGCTTTGTTGCGGACTTTCATCTTAAGATCGTGCATGCACCTACGATAATAATAGATCGAATGAATACATATGAAATATAAAATTCGCCGTAATGTGAATAAACTACGGATATAGAAATATACCTCTCAAACGGATACATCCATCGAAATTGTACTGGTCCTCCGACCCTAGCCTCATATGGCAAATGGATGATCAGGTGCTCCATTGAATCAAAGAATGCTGGAGGAAATATCTTCTCTAATTTGCAGACTGTCTGTATTATATTTTGCTCCATATTTTGCAAGTCAAGAAGTCTGAGTTCTGATGCTGTTAAAATTCGGAAGAAATGACTCAGCTCAGTCATTGCTCCCCATATTTGCTTTGGCAACAACTCACGAAAAGCAAGTGGGATCAGTCTTTGCATGAAAACATGGCAATCATGACTCTTCATTCCGTATATTTTTCCCTCATTGATATTTACACAACGGGCAATATTCGAGACATATCCATCTGGAAATCTCAATTGCTTCAACCATTGCAACACTTCCTTAATCTGTCTGGCCCCAAGCACATATGCAGCTTTAGGTTGCACCACTTTCCCTTGAACATGCTGCAGCTCTAGTTCTGGGCGTCTGCAAAGTACTTTCAAATCCGAACGTGCCTTGACGTTGTCCTTCGTTTTGCCTTTGATGTCCATAACTGTGTTGAACACATTATCAAAAACATTCTTCTCTATATGCATGACGTCAAGGTTATGTCGTATCAAAAGTGTTGACCAATAAGGTAATTCCCAAAAGATGCTTTGCTTCACCCAATTGTGATCCTTCCCGAAGCCAGGGATTTGTCGAGTACTACCAGCCAGTTGTGTTACCGTCGGTACGTTCTGGACCCGCCTCGCCATGTTTCCACCAGACACCCGTTCCATATCCACCTGCTCCATCACAGTTGTATTTTTCATAAAAGAATCCTTTTGCTTTCGGAAAGGATGGTCACTCGGTAGAAACCGACGATGACAATCGAACCAACATGATTTTCCCCCAGATTTCAACACAAATGATTTAGAATCCTCCATGCAATAAGGACATGCCAATCTCCCATGTGTGCTCCAACCAGATAACATGCCGTACGCAGGAAAGTCACTTATTGTCCACATTAATGCAGCCTTCAAATTGAAATTCTGTTTTCTGGATGCATCATAACAGAGAACCCCATCTGACCATAACAATTTCAGCTCATCAATCAACGGTCTAAGATATATGTCTATATTTTTTCCTGGAGATTTTGGACCCGGAATGAGTAATGAAAGGAACAGATTCTCACGCTTCATGCACATGCCTGGCGGAAGGTTATACGGTGTTAGGAATACTGGCCAACATGAGTAAGATGCCACCGAGCCTCCGAATGGATTGAAACCGTCTGTGCATAAACCCAGCCGCACGTTGCGTGGATCCCTTGCGAAGTAAGAATGAGTACGACTAAAATGAGCCCAAGCTTCACCATCGGCAGGATGACTCATTTCACCTTCGTCACGACGGACTCTTTCTGCATGCCAAGTCATATGTCCAGCTGTCTTCGGGGACATGAACAACCGCTGCAATCTGGGTGTGATCGGAAAATACCGCAATGACTTATACGGAACATCCTTCTGCTTTGACTTGTCCCCTCTCTTGGGCTTGAATCTATCATGATTACAAATACAGCATGATGTCTTATCTGCATCATCTTTGTAGTACAGCATACAGTGATTCGGACATGCATCAATTTTCATAAAACCAAGCCCCAGATCATTCACCATCTTCTTCGCACGGTAAAAGTCAGCAGGTAACCTCTCTGATTGAGGAAGCATACTCTTGACGAGTAAGAGAAGCCGGTCAAAACAACTCTCGCTTATATGAAATTCAGATTTCAAATTCAGTAGCTGCGACACTGCAGACAACCGTGTATGCTTCTCACAACCATCCCATAATGGCTCATCAGCATCTCGAAGTAACTGATAAAATCTCTGAGCTGTATCATTCGGCACTTCTTCATTTGTTTCATCTTCATGCATATTGAACTCTGGACCAGCAGCATCGACAACCATGTCTACGTACGTACTTGTGGACGCAAAGTAATGAGCCTGTGCAGACGACTGAATAACATGCTCACCATGACACGACCATATCTCATAATGGGCAACAAATCCTCTCGTATACAAATGATGCTGCACATCCCATGTCGATATCCACTTTATGTTCTTACAAGCCGAACACGGACATCGGATGTTACCCATCGGATCGACTGCTACTGAGGAATTACTCAATGCAAACTGAATAAAACTGTCAACTCCGTCTTTAAACTCCTCGGTGACAACTCCATTCACCATTCCACGGTACATCCATGACCGATTCTCATAAGACATTTTTCCTACACAAATTAAATGTCATGTCACAAGTTAAAATCCAACAGACCCTCACATCGTTCGAGTAAGTCAAAATGAATAGGTAGGATATATTATTAAGATTATCACTTTTTACCCATCTGTGAATATTTGATCGCACTCAGATGACCATTTACTATGTGTTTGTATTATTTGCTGAAAATTTCGGCAGCATCTCCTCACACCTCTCCGATATACCAAAAAATTTTATTGATTTAGATATTTTCTTAAACACTTACTAATAAGTGGTTAAGAAAATATTCTAAATCAATAAAGGTATATCAGAGAGGAGTGAGTAGACGCACCCGAAATTTTCAACAAATAATACAATCACATAATAAATGACCACCTAACTCCGATCAAACATTCACAGACTGTCCAAAACGGGACAATTCAAGACTTTGAGTTAGATATACACGTTCTCATTATTGAAAATAAGACTCGTGCACATCAATCTCAAAGTCTTGAACGGGAATGTTCATTGACACGGGCTTAACACGCTCTCGTGATGTGTGTGCAGTGAAAAATTACTATACATGGCCAGATCAAATTTAAAACCCAAATAAATATGAAAGGAATATGATAACAAAATCATACATGTGAACAAGTGCAATAATAAACCAAATTCATACATACATGTACATGAATTACATATAAACATGTGCAATACTAAAGAAATACATTAAAATAAGATGTGTAATACTAATCATTAAACTGAAAGTGAACAATTAAACATAAAAGAAACTAATATCTAGAAGGAAGAGTTTGTACTATTTTTTTCCTAAATTGGGATGTATACCTCATTGGTGTTTGTATTTGGCTTCTTTACAAGCCGACTACCCCAGCTGAGCAACTAGATGGATCAGCCACCAAATTTAAATATTGTAGGTTAAGTAGGAGAGTCTTTCTAATGTCTGAGTTGTACTCTTCACTGTGACAAAGATCCCCAAGGGGGAAAAAGAAAGGCTTCAGACCGACCAAACCACATACTTGTCCTCCAGGCTACAGCTCAACATTGATGGGTCAAATGGCCTTAGCCAGATCGAGTTGTCTGGGTATACGGACGCCCTACAATCTTTATAGCTACCGCAGGGGGGTAAAAAAATGTGCCACAGTGCATGTGGTGCATCAAGTTTTATTCCAAAATCTATGTTTTGAAAACTTTTAGGAGAAAAAACTATGGTAAACACCTTAACTTATCGAAATTTCGGTTCCAATAATATTATCAGAATCGGAATGGAATCAGAATTAACCATTCCGATATTATCAGAACCAAAACTATATTTCGATTATCAAAATCAGATTCTATGTTTTGAAAACTTTTAGGATAAATACGACTAGGGTTGTTTACATTTCAATTCAAAATAAGAATCTAAATTCAACTGAGTGATTCCGGCGCAGTTTGAATATCAAGTTCCGTATGATTTGATTCGTTTCATGAGTGAGCCAAACCAAACCAAATGAAGTACTTGTCCATCCCAATTTTATTGGCATCATTAGCATATACTTTACACACATTAACATAATTATATATACAAATATAAATATTTTAATCTTAACTTGGATGCATAAGCATCATACATTTTCGGTTTGAGGGTCTCATTCTGTTCAGTTTATCTTGAAAGAAAAACCTTCTAAACCAAACCATATTGGCTCGGCCAACCATATGATCTGCTGATCCAGCCTACTCCAAACTACAAGTAGCGATGTGTTCTTCCCGTTTTCAAATGGCCCAATTTGAATCGGCCCAACAAATTAAGAATATGATCGGCTGCAGGAAGGGGTGGGGGTCGTGGAGGGGGAGGGGGCCGGAAGTGGGAGGGGGGCTGCAGGCAGGGGTGGGGGTCATGGAGGGGGAGGGGGCCGGAAGTGGGAGGGGGGCTAGCAGGGGTGGGGGTCGTGGAGGGGGAGGGGGCCGGAAGTGGGAGGGGGGCTGGCAGGGATGGGGGTCGTGGAGGGGGAGGGGGCCGGCAGTGGGAGGGGGGCTGCAGGCAGGGGTGGGGGTCGTGGACGATATGAATGGATAAGTAAATATTACATGTTGTGCCTGTTTTTCTGTCACTCCCGATAAATAGCCTTTTATTAGGACGTGACAAATTCTCCCTTCCTTTAGCCTCTCCTCCACATCCAGCAAGCCTCAGCAACGCATTAGGGTTGGCCATGAAGAGGTTAGGGTGTATGTAAGCCTCTAGTGTTTCCAATTCCTACTACAACTTTAATTCCTATTAAATTATGAGTTTCCCTATTTCTTCCAACCTTCCAAGCTTTCCACCTCCTAATTGGGTTAGGTTGGGTTGCAAATTCGTACCTAGCCAATTTGGGTAGGGTTAGGAGTCCAATTCCAACTCATATTAACTATTTTAATGATTTAATAGCTCTTTTCATTTTAGGAAACATTAAAGATACGAATTTAGGGTATTTTTCTTTTATTCAACTTTTAAAAATACCTCTTTTGACCCAATAACTTTTACATGATCCATTTAGCAAACCCATTACTTCTTTTTGTTTAATGAGTTTTAATTAATTAATTTTTTAATTTATTTATTTATTAAAATACCAGGTTGCTACAATGTAAGTGATCTACATGAAGGATCTGGCTTAGGAGGGGGGAGGGGATGAGGGCATTTCTCCTATGGACAATGTTCATCTTCGGATGCCTTGAACTCTTCAACTCCAATGCAAATAAGATGGATGTTGGTTACTTGTCCTTATGTTTATACTTGTGTTCATGATTAGTTTTTAGTGTACATGCATCCCCTTCAATTCATGGAAATTGAGTGTCAGGGGTCTACTAGGGAAATGTTTAACATGAACTTTAATATTTTCAACATGGTTTATGGTCCATGTACATGCAAAATTTAAATGTGAATGTTGACCTACATTACATCCTTTAAAGGAAACTTGTGTTCAAATGGGTAGGTGGGTTCTTCATTTTTTAGTAACTTCATATGGGGGAGAATTGCTAACATTTGAGGTTGAACAAAACCATGGATTCTATAGCACTTTAACAATAGCAGGTTATTCATACTTTTTTAGAATTTCATGTTTTTTTAATAGTAGCGTAAAAGGAGCAAACTCTATTCACTAGATAAAACTGATTACATAGCACATTATATGGAAGAAGACTCTTGCTACAAACAATTAAAAGAATTTACAAAGAATTCATAATATAAATATATATATATATATATATACAATTATATAATAATGTAAAAATCACACAAATATGACATTATAAACATAATGTGAAAATATTTGACATTACAATAGTGCACCAAAATTTGGGAGGGGGAGTGGGGCACTGTGGAGAGGTAGTAGTGGATATCGCGGGTCAAGAGGAGGAGCAGTGGAGGGGGAGGCGGTCGCCAGGCCAGGAGGGGGAGCAAGGGAGGGGGAGGGGGTAGCCAAGCTAGGAGGGGGAGCAGTGGAGGGGGAGGGGGTCACCGGGAAGGGGAGGAGGCACTGTGGAGAGGTGGAAGGGATCACGGGTGGGGGGGTTGCACAGGAAGGGGGGGAGGGCGGTGGCGGTGGGGGCGCAGAAGGGAGAGGGGTAGTGGCAGGGTGGGGGGGGGGGGGGGTTGCACAGGAAGGGAGGGAGGGTGGTGGCTGTGGGGGGTAGGAGGGGGAGCGGTAGTGGCGGGGTGGGGGGGGGTTGCACAGGAAGGGGGGGAGGGCGGGGCGGTAGGGGCGCAGGAGGGGGAGGGGTAGTGGCGGAGTGGGGGGGGGGCTTGCACAGGAAGGGGGGGAGGGCGGGGGTGGCGGTGGGGGGCGCAGAAGGGAGAGGGGTAGTGGCAGGGTGGGGGGGACTGGGACTGGAGGGGGAGGGGGAGGGGGAGGGGGGGTCGCAGGGGTGGGGAAGGGGGAGGGGGGTCGCAGGGGTGGGGAAGGGGGGCTGGCCGGTTGGAGAAGGGAGGGGGAGGGGGGCGGCAGGGGAGGGGGGCTGGGACGCCGATGGCGGAGGTGGGGGGTCGCCGGTGGCGGGGGTGGGGAAGGGAGGGGGAGAGGGGCGCGAGGGTGTGTACATACCGGCGGGGAGGGACTTCCGGTGGCAGAGCACGGCGGCGGCGGCGGCGGCCGGTCGGGGCGGAGGGCCGG